>JABGLY010000797.1:0-22548 GCA_013623525.1 Fusarium dimerum | reverse complement strand
GTTCACGGACCGAGCGAGTTGTTTCGACGGGAGGTAAATGGAGTGCCACAAGCTCAATTCCATATCGACTTGATGGTTGCAAGCCTGTAATGAGAAGTGTGCCCTGAAAAGCCACGCAAAAAGTCAATCAAGGCATGAATTAAAGAGCCATGCACAAGTGGATTCCACCAAGTTTAATGACCCCGATATCAGAGTATGCATCAATAATGTGTACAGTAGTTAAAGTGGGAGCGGAGAGCCAAGAGCCAAGGACGTGCTGTGCTGTTAGTATTTGTTGATGATGACGCCATCAATTCAAGCTTGCTGAAAAATGATCGAGTTTCATCATCACAAGTACAGTAGCTTATTGATCATCACTACCAAATTTGCTGTGGTTAGAGTGATTTCTTGTTCAGAAGCTAATTGCCTAATTTGTGGCTGATCTTCGTGGGAGAAGAAAGAAAAAAAAAATTGGGAAAAGAGCTCTCACAACTGGCAAGGATGTGTTTTTTTTCTTCTTGCCTTGAACTTGGGGCATCACTCCTCGGAAAGCCTCAAGGGCGAGAACGGAAAAGATCAGCGAAAAAGGCCTCACAATGGACGTAGAATAGCCTAACCGTTTATTTGCATGGGTCGGGGGCCGCGGATGCACAAGATGAAAGGACACAACGAGTCCAAAAACAGCCGCGCCGCCGAATGCAAAGCGTCCTGTGCATACCCTCGAAGCTGTCATGCCTGTTTAGTATGTGAGTTGGTCGATGTTCTGTTATGCCATTGATCGAATACAACAGTAGATTGTACTGTACTGTGATAGCGCAGCCGCACACTGCTACCTCAATTGCCCGAGAAGACAATGGTGACGGGGCCAATGTTGGCATGTGCCCAACATGCGAGAGTAAGTTCTCCTGGTCGACGATGCTCTGCTACCCCCACAAGTTTGATTGTGAGTTTTGAACACCCAATATACCATACCAATGCTCTGACCGAGATAGGAAACATGGAGGGTGTGTGTACCAATTTTTCATTGCCTCGCTTGCTGTTCTCAACGGACTAAATTGCCCCAATGCTTTAGTGAAGGTTGTCTGAGTTTGCTGCCACATGGATAAATCGCATACAAGATGTGCATAAGGGCGTTGAGATAGGCTTGATAATCCCCCAAACACCATCCAACTCAAGGAAATCGTAATCCGCGCCAGGCATGTCGCACAACGAGTTGAAAATAGTGTTCTGCCACTCGGTAACAGCCCAGGCAGAGAGGCAGTCTTCTTTGAGAAACAGTCCCGGTCCCCCAGCGTCGACCAGGCTGAGTTGATAAAATCTTCAGAATAGCACGCATCCATGATAGATGTAGGACATGGGACAGACCATCCAAACTTGCAACTTCAGTGCAATAGTCGCCTCAGTCGAACCGTCGGATGACAAGCAAAGGATTCCCTTGCCTCGCTTCCATTCAATGCGCTCTTTTGTGCGTGGACCATTGAGTTGTTGACCTACCCTTCATAGCTAGTGGAGTTGGACTTGGGGGCCTGCAACGACAACCCGCTAAGCACATGTGTGGGAAACGGAACGGTCATGAGCTTCCGCGGTCGACCAGGTAGAATTTTGAACTCCGGGGTGTGGGAATCGATCCGAGAAATGGCATTGAGCAGAACACGAAGAATCCATTTTGGTGTAAAAAAGAACTCATGTTCTAGAAGCAGTCCGAATAGGTCAACCAATATTGTTCAATTGGCAATGAGGTTGCTTCGGTATTACTCAATCACCGAACAGAAACCCATATTATGAACTCTCAATTGATCTCGATGGTAACCGATGGTAAGGACCCCAAGAAGCAGATCCCAGATGGCTACCAAGATCGGCAACGGTGAACTGGAGAGGGTTAAATGAGCCATGATGAATAAGCTTTCCATCGTTCACTTACGCTCCCGAAACACTGGGCCAAGGTGGTCGCTTCCACGAGCCTAGCGCAATTGGCGTCTCGCCGGCGTTGTTCTAATAGGGTGCCCTTGGTGCTGGACTTTGCAAGGTGAGGAAGACCCGCCCAGCCTCTAGGATGGCTTCCACAATGTTCCATTCACATTGACTTGGCTGTCGTTTCCTCAGTTCCCTTCCCTTGGGATACTGGGCCCGGCCGCTACGCCACGATAGGCAAGTGTACCCTGTCGACCACTATGTCTCAAGAGGTAAGGGAGAAATTGTTTCCTCTGACTGGCGGGAACTGACACTTTCGAGAACAAAACCCCGTCGTTTACGGCTTCGTCGGGGGCGACGGTTGTGGAGGTGCACAAAAGTAGTGAAGCAGCCTGAGAAATTTTGTAGAAGGATTAGGGCTCAGTAAGAGATGCACCATAGAGTCGGACCCAACTCCGGAGCCATTGGCTAGAGTAAGCGTAATGACAGTAGCGGAGTTTTGTACCGGAGTAGACGATTACCAAAAGTGATGGAAAGAAACGGACAGGTAATGCAAAAATAGACTCGTGGGATATAGTCAAGAAGAGAGCTTCAGTGAGTTTGAAGCCAAGGGCCACGGGAGACCCATTTTCAACTTTGAGTGAACTCCAGTCATAAGCTTTTTGGAAGTGATCGACGAGAATATTGCATGATGGATTGTCCAAACAAACTCTCACAAGAACCAGTCATATGGGAGTTGCAGTGAACGACCATGTCGAAGACAGTCTTTGACTGCTGAAGGAGTCCCGAGGTTACTTGCCTTGATCGATTGATGTTTGAAAATCCGTGGACTTGAAGACGTGCTCCCTGACACTGTACGCTCTCTCATTGGCAAGCATTGATTGAGTCAAAGAAATACCGGTGAAATTCTCCCCTGGGTCGTTGAAGGATTGAACCGAAGCAGCGGTGCCAGACTAGACCCAGGTTCATCAGGCTTGCCAACGGTTGCGTACACCCTGTCGCCGACAGTTGGGCTTCTCCTTGACCCTTGCCCTGGTCAGTTGTTTTCGGACTGAGATATCCTGGGTGACGTGGGATGACGAGAGGGTACGTACAGGCTACAAAACTGCACAGTAAGCCGGGGTAAGCCCATTGTGGACAACAAGCGGGGAGGTGAAGAGAGAATGGAGATAGAGAGAGGCTGGAGAAGGATTGTAAAGTGGACTGAAAGGGAAAAAGGGGGAGCTGTTGCGTCTGAGGTAGAGAGTGAGAGGTGATGAATGAGAGGTGAAGGCGGAGATGATTTGGTTGATTGAGGGGGTCTTGTCTGAGGTTTCGGTGACGGTCAGTCGTTTGCCATGTGATCGAGGAAAGAGCAAGAATTAGCACAAGATCAGTTGAACAATGTGGGTTAATGGCTGTCAGCCAATCAATTTATTTACCCTGTTGAGGTTTTGGGCAACAACAACCAACCATCTGGGAAAGGTAATTGGCAAAGATCAAACAAGCGCTTTCTTTTCCAGAAACGCATGCTAAATTGCTTCATGTAGAAATCGATGACAAGTCAATTGTTTGATCTGTTCCAACTGACAAGAGCTAGTCTAGGGGGGAAAAACAAATGGAGCTTTCATCCCAATTGTGAATTGAAATCTGACGTTGTGATCATATGGGGCATAGTTCGATACCCTTCTCAACCCAAACTTGTTAAGAGACTTTGGTATTGCATCGCCAATCAGAGGCAGCTTGACTGGTGGCTACATGCTTTCTGATTAGTTGTTAAATCCATATTTACATGAGACGGAATAAAAAAAAGGGACAAAGGAAATTTAGAATTCTCTAGGTGAGTTGATTATCTGTTGAGCAAGAGGGGAAGTTCTCACTTTTTCATTTCCAGAGTCTTTTCTTTTTCACTCTATTTGCTTCTGATAGTCAAGTTATGCCAAGGTTGGTATTCAATAGCGAGACATTCCGTCAGTGTGCTGTGCCCAAGATTCACAACCTTGCAAATTGAGACCATAGTGGAAGCTGATTCCTTTGCCTTTTCACGTATTTTGTCGTTTCTTTTTCTTTCCGTTTTTACTTTCAATTGCGCCATCTAGATTGATAGACCGAGTTATGTTCTCCCTTGACATAAACTATCCGACATCATGTGTTACTCACCCCACCAACACGTCACATTGCTTCCCCAGTCAGTTCTGGTCCTACACATGTACAAAAAAAAATAAGGGACTTGGTGGGCGAGACAAATCAACCTTAGACAAGGGGGGACAAGAGCTCACAAAACATCAGAGACACAAAGTCTCAGACAAATGAGCCAGCCTCCTTTTCCTTTTCACCTTTGTTCAAGACCACTTTGGCTTTCCCCTCATCTTCGTGCGCTGTAACCTTTGGGTCTGTACGGCGTATCCCTGTCATCTTCATGTACATGGCAATTTATCCCCGTACAACTAGCTGACTGTAGGGTACGGTACAGTCTAAACCTGAACCATAAGAAAGAGAGAAAAAACAGACCACCACATCAAGTTCTTTTCAACTGACTGTCCCATGACATGTATATTTGCATTTGCATTTACGTTTGGGCACCCATCCAAGCTCAAGCGCGCGTCCCCCCGCAAAACAGGGCTATGAGAAGAAGAGGGAATAATTACAACGTGGCGCTTTACTGTACGGCTTCATTCTCAAGACGCTTATTTCTTTTTTTATTTATTTAATTACTTTTCTCCGGCACAATGTATCGAGACTTGCCATGTACATATGTAATTCTACGTGTTCCATTGCAGCTGTCTGCCCACCAACTTGCTGTCCTCTGTCAACCAAGCAGATGCATTGTCACTCTTCAGCCGCGGTAACCATCACGTCCCGCACATGTACTTGGGTTCAACGTACATCTCAACACGTGGACAGCCGAGAAAGAAGACATTCTACAAAGACGAATGGGCTTATCATTAACCACTCAACCATTTCCTGTCGTCTCTCTTTACATTCTGTCACTACCTTGTATTCCTGGCTGTTTCGACCCCTAGCTCTCCATCCGACCTGTTTAATGGTGACCTCCAGCCACATCTGTATAGAGTACTTACGAATACAAAACTGGGTTTGAGAGGCCAGCCAGTCCAGCATCCATCCATGTTGTGTGTGTATGTGTGTGTGTGTGTGGTTCAACATTTTGCTCTGATATATCTACCGCGCCCAGCTAATTGTCCTTCCAATTTTGCCATGACTTGAATTCCTCTTGATTCAACTTCTTGACGACTAACGCGCCATTGGATTGACTATTGCTATTCCGGAGAATCAATTCATTACCAGCCATTTTTTTCTTATGACGAGTCAAGTTCATCTCATGAATGTGAGACAAACGACACGAACTGGTCATTTTCCCTAACCAGTAATTGGAAGAAAAATAGACAAAAATAAGGCAAAAAGGGAAGGGAAAGGAAAAATAGCAACGGCACAAACAAACACGGAATCACCCACTCAATCAATACCAAACAACCACCACACGATCAAACCGACTTTGGCCTGTCAGACATTTGTTTTTCTCGAAACCAAATCAAACCAACCTTCCCAAACAGACGGACGATAAACATAAACAAATCCTGATAGCAACAAAACAACCCTGGATACCCGACTTGTCCAGTGCTCAAGTGCATTGCTCGCCCCAAAAAAACCCACTTTTAAAAAACCGCCAGCGCACTAAACAGCAAAAAACTTGTCGGACTGCTCTTTCCGCCCAATCCCCTCCCCGCTTGCTTTCTTAGTCCGCGAACCCACCCTACAACCAGGCTAAACAGAAGGGACGGGCATAGCACAGCACTGTAGGCCCAGGCTGGAATCAGAAGTCGCGGCCGGTGCCCAGTTGTCCGGTTGCCCCACCCTGCCTCTGCCACTCGCTCTGCCTCTGCCTCTGCCTCTTCCTCTTCCTCTAACCCATGTCCAAGCCCAAGCCCAAGCCCCAGCCCATGTTCACACCCATGCTCGCACTTGACTTCCATAAGTCAGAGTCAGAGTTTCCCCATCCCGCACCCACATCCACAACCACATCCCACATCCTTGCTCTGGAAATCCCACCCCAACCACCAACCCTGGAGAGAACAAAGTCCAAAAAGTCCCCATCGGGGCCGCCGCCACTTCAGACCAGTCATCCAAGGGCTGTGCCACTGCCGCCATTAACACAACTTTCGCCCTCCATTTCTTCCTCTTTTTGTTCTTCTCCATCCTCATCTCTACACCAGAATAATAGACTTCACGAATCTCTCGCCAACCCGTCATTTCTTACCTGTACGGCCTCGACCGTCACGGCCGACATCATGTCGCCCAAGCTCAAGCCGCTGCTTCTCCCGCAGTTGGTCCAGGAGCGCCGCAAGTGGGAGGTTCAGCAAGTCAGCCCCGAGACTGATCTTTTATACGTCTATTACACAGCCAACTCTTCTTCCTCCGACGTTGCGTCCCCGGTCACTCCGACTTTCTCAACCAAAGGCCATTTTAGAATGTCAAGTTCATCATCTTCTCTCGATATCCCACCCCAATTGCAAGACAGCCCGATTTCGCCAACTCAGACTACCCACCCAAAGAATACTATGCGCGTGCTGCCTGATGTCCAGGAGGAACCACCGGAGCCTGAACACAATGATCATGACAACACTAACATGCCTGATCACTTTGGCTTATACAGCTGTCTCTGTAGGTTTTGCCCATGTTCAACTGCTGGTACATCTTTTGTAGATGCACCATCCGCTGCTTTTTGTCGTCGTGGTCCACTTACTAACCCGAATGCGCTTTGTAAAGGCGACGAACCTTGCAACCACCGTAGTAGTTCAGAAGATGTTCTCTTTCGCGGAAACTTCATTGCCGATTACGATATTGATTACGATATGGGCTTTCTTAGCGATGGCGATGTTCCCCCCGAAGCCCGCTCTCGCAAGAGGTCAGGAACAGAGTCACCTTTCTCTGGTCTTACGTCGCGCATTGGCTCTCGTCTGCCCAGCTTGACACGTTGGAAGTCTAGCAACCGAAGAGGCAACCTCATGCTGTCACCAAGTACCGAACTTAGCCTGGAGAGCGTTGTTCTCTCAGGCGCACCATCCAGTCGTTCTTCTTCCATGTCGGCTCCTAGTCGCCCCGGACAAGGTTACAACAACGCTGATGCTGTTCTGGCGACGCCTGCCATGTCCTACTGTGGTAGCACTGAGAGTATCAACGTCCCGGCGCCCATTGATATCGAGAAGGCCCAGGCGCACAAGGATCGGGCGAGCTTGGAACGTGAACGTGGCTTGGCTACGACTCCTCTGTTACCACCTCTGATGACTAGCCCACTGGCGAGACCTCCACCCGAATCCCCTCTTCAGTCGCCTACCATCGCACCTCCCTCAGCGACCACTGAAGTCCCATCACCCGCTGCAACTCAGTTTCCTCGACCATCATTGAGCACCAAGCCCTCGATGTCGTCATTCCGACATGGTCCCAACACGCCCGAGCTTCCAATTCCTCTCCCTAGCATCCTTCAAGAACACGATGAATGGTCTGATCGTTTGGGGCATGCTAACTTCACTATTACGCCGCAGCCGTACCAACCCGAGGCGGTCACCATAGAAAGTCTTGGACAGCTGCGCAACGATTGGGATACAGCGCGATGTAACTACACGAAACACCTCGTTCGCACCGGAGAAAACTATGGTCAAACGAGCAAGATTTATGCTCTGACAGAAGCAAAATGGGCTGAGATTGAGAAGCGATGGAGATCACTGCACGACGGCCTCATGGAACAGATTGTCGCTACAACTCACTCGACGCCTGCTTCGACCAACGCATCACGAAGCCGCAGCCGTGGACGTGGAAGATCGCGTGCTAGCAGTGGCGGCGCTGCTTTTCTCGCCAAGCCCCCAGCGGATGAGATATTTGCTGGTATGCAATGGCGACGCCTAGAGGATGGACTTCCCAGTGCCATTCCAAAGATGCTTGACGCCGACGGCAAGTTTCCCGCTCGAGGTGACGAGGACATCGTGGGACCGATGCAACGGGACGAGGTGATGCTACGGACGCACAGCGAGGAGCGCAAAGGTGCCCGTTTCTGGAGACACATCGCAGGCAAGGTCGGCCTGCGTGTGTAGATGGTTTCTTGCTGTACAAGAATACCCGCTGACGACGCAAAGCGAATTCTGCACCGACGATACGGCCTATTTCATGAACTAGACTGTTGACAGACAAGTCAACGACGACATGGATGACTACCTAAACTATGCTGGGACCCTCCATACCCATTTTGTTGTTTTTATAATATTGAGATACCCGACTCATGTCATTCCTTCATTTGTTTTGCGGATACTCATTCCGCACCAGCCACGACGGCAACACTGGTATATTTTTTGGCTTTGATTTCATTATGCCCAGCATGTGTACATACACTGGGAGGCAGGGCAGGACAGGGCGTTCAAGAGAGGAAAAAGGCTGAAAGCCGATTTGAAAAGCTTAGACTTGGGAGCGACAGAGAAAATGATTGAGGAGTGGTTACAAAGAGCTCCTGGAGTTTGTTTCGTTGTATCATGGCTTGTTGTCCAGGAAAGAAGGGGAATGCATGGGATGGTGGTACTCGTCGGTGTGCAAGGAACGATTATCCACTAATGTACCAACCACCATCTCTTTGGAGCAGTTTAATGACTAATTGGGCGGGATACTCTCTTGTGTCGTGCGCCCGACAGTATGGAAAACAGGACAAGAGAAGGAGCTGAGAAGTAAGGGGACAGCAAAGGAGGTTGATGTACCATCATGTGTATCCGACATCTTGTTCTTGTAATCGTGTGTCTCCTGACGGAGACGGGGGGATTGTTCTGGGAGGCGGAGGAACTCGTTAGCAGCTGTCATTGTTAAGCCAGCCGCTCTCCGGCCTTGAAGCAAACCAGCTCAAGGTGTCGAGGAGATTTGAATAGAATCCCACTACTAGGTGAGAGTAGCCAAGACAAGATTCAGAAAGAATTACAGAATAAAAATACAATAAAAAAACTCAAAAGCAAACACAGCTAGGCATGGTTCTCTGTTGGTGGGTGCGTTAGACATGTAGGTTGAAGCTCTTGGGTTTCTGGATGCTACATTATGCTTTGTGTGATCTCTGACCCCCCACCATTTTCCTTTGTGAGTTGGCATTGTCAATGATGCTGTAACACTCACTACAAACACAAACGACAAACACAAGGGAGAGAAAAGGATACGCGAAAAGTAAAAAGAGAGTGAACAGACCATGGGTAGTTGCAGGCTAGCAAATCACAAACACACGAGAAGGATTTGTTTGCATCACTTGAGATTCTCGGTTTCCCTCTTTACTTGTTGTCTATTCGTCTCCGTCGTTTCATTTTGTTTCGTTTCGTTTCAAGCTTGGCATGACAGCTGTTAAGTGTTTGGTACACGACATATCCGGGGAAAGGGAACCGGGGTATGCAGGCTGCCGGCGGGGGTGGGATTTGATATTTGTAGTTGTGGGAGGATGAATGGATGGTATGATTAGAGGTGACGATGAGTAAGTGAAGAGTTGTTTGATGGGGGTTCGGCGTTAAGGGAGGTTGCTTGGGGGAAGAATAGACGAGGTGCGAGGAGGGATGAGCTTTTACGAATACTGTATATGTATATAAATAGTAATTGAGAAAGTACTCATGGTGAAAGATCAACTGGAATGTTGCGATGGATTGAGTTACCTGGAGCATGTCGTTTTGAAGCCAGTCAGAGATTGTCATCAAGGAGAATATTATTTGAGAATCTTGTCTAGGGGAACGTCAGTCGTGGAGTTGATGATTCAAAGTATCTCTGTTAGTTGATGATCCAAGTGCATACATCAGCTTTTGCAAACACTAGTATGAACGGCCACGCAAGCTGAAAGATGATCCCTTTCTTTCCATCGTTGATAAACATAAGGCGAAATCGGATCAGGTTCGTAGGATCCAGCTCGGATAGCCCCGCTCAATGAGGTTGCATTGAGATCTACGATCCTGATCTTCCGCGATGAGCCTCAACTATCCATGACATGATCAATGTTGAGAAAGCTGACATACGATAACGAATCTCGACATCAACTACCAGTGTGGAGCAACGTTTCTTGTTAGCTAGCACTTTTCAATAACAGAAGGCCTAGAACTGACGATGTGCAGTTGACAGCAATAGTGGCCGTTACAACTCGTGTCATTAAAGCCATCATCATCATCGTTAGTGTCGACAATTTCCGGTTGCATATGGAATCCCCAGCAAATCAATTCCTCAATGACACAAGCTATTGTCAAAATTTCTTGGACGGCTGGCACATCAAAATTTTGCTTCCCTGGTTATTATTCCCGTGTAACCCTCAGCTGGACTGACGCGTAGCTGGTGATAGCTGGTCTCGTGACGTCATGATCTTCCAACCCATGGCGCATCACAGTGCTGAGCTTGGTATTGACGTATGCGGCGGGGCTATTGTGAAGGTTTCATAGCTGAACATGGCAAGATGGAGTAAGAGCCTAGGAAAGGGAGGGAAAGAGACAATGGCGGGGAATATTATTGTAAGGGAGAAGGAGCTATGCTTTAAAGTGATGTTATCTCAAGGGGATTTATTTTTCAACTTTCTGAATCTTGTTCATACACGTCAGCTTTCTTTGCTGGGTTCATACAACAATCATGGCTACACCAGCAATCGACGACCCTATGCGTCGTCCCATGACGGCAGGATCTGGAGGGGAACCTGAGATTGTCCATACTCACCAAGAAACTGCACCCACCGAGAGCCATGCCCTAGCCGAAGAGAGCAAGCACTTCGAGGAAAAAGGTCACGCCCAACTGGATCACGGCCAGGTCGAAGTCAAAGACCTAGGTTGGAACGATGCAACCGACAATGTACCAATTCCCCTTGTCGGTGGACTCAAGAACCAGGATGTTTGGACTCTAGTTCGAAGATTCAACAAGCAAATCTTTTATGTCAAGAGCTTGGATGAGCCGCCCTTGGGAGGGCTGGATATGAATATTGCAGACGAGGAGGAGTTTTCCCCAGACAAATTGAGAGCTCAGATTGAGAGACTGTACGTGTCAGTTCTGGTCCAGGTGTTTTCTTTCTGGAAGCATATCGTCCGCCTTCGATCGTGGAGGGAGTTTCGAAGAACCTCTCTCTTCCTGTTCGTCTACACGGTGGCCTGGTTCCTGGACATCCTCGTGCCCGTTATTGTCACGTTCCTAATTGTCCTGATTCTCTCGCCGCGAGCGCGAGACGTCTGCTTCCCAGGAGCCCCACCAGCACTCATTGATCCTAAATCTGGTGGTGTCAAGACACCTGCTGCAGGTGTCCTGGCTTCTGACGATTCTGTCACTGGAGCCCCCGAGAAGCACAAGGGCGAGGCAGTTGAGCAGGAGGCACACAGCTTCGTCTCGAGTATCTCTTCTGTATGTTCAGGTGTAAGCTGATCCAGACTTGTGTAGATTAACTGGCTGACCATTGACCACCACAGCTTATCGTTAGCACTGCAGCTGGCAAGCACCCACAGGCAGACCCTGTGGGGGAGGATTCAGCTCCTGACCCTGCAGAACTGACTGGACATGTCACAGACGCAAGGCAGAAGACGCGAGGAAACGAGACTGCCAACGCTCATGATAGAACCAAGAAACCTGTCAGCAACGCCGTGTGGGACAAGGCCCGTCCTGTCATGCATATGATTGCTGACTTTGTCGACACCTGGGAGAGATTTGGGAATGCTTTGACTCCTGCCGCGCCGTTTCACCGACACCGACCGAAGCTCATCCTCGCCGGAGCTTTAGTTCCAGTTCTATTGGGTTCATACATGACATCTTCCTACATGTTCATGAAAGGCGTCGGCTTTGGTGTCGGTTTTGGATTCTTTGGAGATCCCATCATCACCCCAGCCCTCAACTTCATCAACAGAACGTATCCCCGTTGGGAGAAGTATGTTGAGCTACGCAACACGATTCTCCGAGGAGTCCCAACAAATGCTCAACTTACCATCACTCTTCTTCGTCTCGGAGAGCGGAACAAGGCTCCCCTTCCGCCTCCCCCAAGCTCGGACGCCCCTGTTCCCATCCAGCCGCACGAGACTGCTGGTGAGGATCTTGAGCATCTAGGTATGTATCACTGTTCCGTTAATCTGACTCAACTAACACCAGCAGAAGGGGTATCAGAAGGCGAGATTGCCCAGGCTGTACAGACAGACCCAGAGGTACTCGCCGAGGAGCAGAGAGAGAAGGAGGAAGAGGAAAAGAAGCCCAAGAAGACTCAGCGTCTCATGAATATCATCAAGGGTACCGCCAAGGGTGGAATCCACACCGCGTTGGCTGCCGACAAGGCCAAGGCCAAGGCAGGCGGACATCACGCAAAGGACCGCCTTGGTGTGATCAAGGGACCCGAGCCCACGCCAGAGACTGGCCCCATTCAGTTTCCTGCTCGATTCAAGGGTAAGAAGGGTTATTGCTTCATCACGGCTACAGCAACGACGCCAGCTGTGAGCTGGACGCCTAACCTGGATGATGTCAATCCTGCTTGGACGACTACAATCGGTGAGATTACAGAGCTGAGAAAGATGGGCGGACTAGGGTGGAAGAGCAAGCTCATCGTGGGATGGGCGATGGGAAGTGAGATTGTTGACGGCCTAGTCATCAAGACTCAGGACAACAGGGAGTTGCATCTGACGGCAGTTGAGAGAAGGGACCAGCTGTTTAACAGACTGATTGCGATGGGTCACCAGATGTGGGAAGCTTGGTAAGCTCGAGGTCTGGTTGGAGTTGTATTATGATGGCGGAGGGAAAATGGATAAACGAGTCAACGAAAGTAACGAAATAGGGGCCATGTTTGTAGTTTGCTTCATGTGCTTATACACGGAGAAGCATCAGCCCGTCTTATATGTACACGCAGGTTGCGATAACACTGAATGAATGTCCAGCTGAGTTTGTTAGTCAGCTGTTCTGAGCTCTCCTTGCGATGCTACATGATAAGCTTATCGATGTGAGGCGAGGATGTCGTGGGCTGCATGGGGAGGAGGATAGTTGGAGGGTCGGGTGTAGTTTGAGGATTCACGATGCAGATCGGGTACGAATGAGAGAGGGAGGGGAGTTTGGTGTGTGTGTGTGTGTGTGTGTGTGTGTGTGTGTGTGTGTGTGTGTGTGTGTGTGTATGACGTGACGTAACTTGACTGTAGGGGTCAGTAATTGTTGGAGATGCTGAGTAATTCACTTTTACTCTGTTCACGATGCCTTCCCTTCTTCAAGCTCGATCTTCTTATTTTTTTTTTTAATGAAACCACTTGTCAGATTTTGTTTTCTAATCATCCTGTTTCCCCATCTTTTTTTTTTTTGCTGTTTGGGCGTCTGAAGCTATTCTGACTCACCCATCATTGCAATCCACAATCACTTGGGTTGTATCAAAGGGCTGTGAAAAGCTGACCACCAAAAAAAGACGTCCCTTGTTTGGTGATCATCCTCTTGGCCTTTTCTCAAAATCAGGGTTCGCTGAAACAGAGGAAGCACACAGAAATTCCAGGTCTCCGATTTTCCCTGGTATTTACAAACCTGGTTCATCTGCATGACATAACATCAGTCGTCACATTGAACAGTCAAAGCATCATGCCTCTTGCTCCCGAACCCTACGATTCCGACGCCGTCTCCTCATGGCTTATCTGTCTGGCGTGCGGTACGCAATTCCCTACGTCGGATCGCTCGGCTGTGAAGACATGTCATATCTGTGATGACCCGCGTCAATACGTGCCGGCATCTGGACAGGCCTTCACGACACTGGGTGAGTTGTTCAAGACGCACAAGAATGAGTTTGTGCCGTATTCCCAAGACCCCAATATCACCTTCATCTCGACAACACCGAAACTGTGTATTGGTCAGCGAGCTATTCTGATTAAGACCCCAAGCGGGAATATTCTCTGGGATTGTATCTCGTTGCTGGATGAGGAGACAATCGGGAGGATTGAGGCATTGGGTGGTCTGAAGGCAATCGTTATCAGTCATCCTCACTTCTACAGCACGCATGTTCAGTGGGCGAGGGCGTTCAAGTGTCCCGTTTACATTGCTGCAGAGGACAAGAGATGGACAACCATGGATTCGAGTCATCAGGTTCTTGTGACTGAGACGGAAACTGAGATTGAGGGGACAGGCGTCAAGGCGATCAAGCTGGGAGGACATTTCCCAGGGTCTATGGTTCTGTTGTCGTCGGGACGGTTGTTTATTGCCGATACGCTCATGACAACGGCATCTGGCACAGGAAAGTGGGATGTCGACGCAGCGGGTGCATCGCGTTCCAAGCCGCCTGGTCTCAATTCATTCTCTTTCCTGTACAGTATCCCCAACTTCATCCCGTTGAGCGTGGCCGAGATGGCGAGGATGTGGGAGATACTAAAGAAGTATGAGTTCAAGGCTACGCACGGTGGGTTCGCGACGATGGATATCGAGGATGAGGGTGTAAAGGGGAGAGTGTTGGAGAGTATGAAGATCCAGGCTGGACATATGGGATATGGAGATCATGAGTTTATGAAGGAGACTCTGTGAGATGAAACATGATCAGAAGATATTTGTCAAGATTAATGTCAATTATATGCATTCTGCTATATTTTGGGTATCCTAATAGCAACGCGCTCAGCAAATCCCCATCGCTGTCATGTCCTTTTTTGAAAGCCAATATTGAAGAACGAAACTCCAGTCTAACGCTTAGAAATGTCCCAACAAACGACGTTGAAAAATTAGAAAAGAAATTGAATGAATGACAGAGTGAATTGGTTGTGGGAAGAAATTGGATGTGTTTACTTTTTCCAAAATTTCCATTCTTGCTTGTGACATGATGTTGGACACAGGTAGCGGTTCAGCATCTCTCTTCCTTCATCGGGGAGGTTGACGACGCTTTCGTTGAGGGTGTCAATGATGAAACGGCTTGCTGTAGGGTGTTAGCTGTATGAACTGAACAAATAAAAAAAAATAAAAAATAAAAAACAGAGAGGGAGTCTTACGCATTAGATCAAGGCCGTCTTCTCCTGCATCCAAAGCCATATCTATCCTTGCAGAGGTGTAACATCCGTACCTCTGCTGCAGCTCAAGCATGCATCTCCACAGATCCCTCGTCTCGTCCAGAGTCATGGCCTCGCAGCTTCGATCGGAGCATGTGCTGGCTTGACGAGATCGGTCTTGGCTGGATGAGCGACGGGAGGAATCGGTGTGGTTCCAGGGGAAGGAGATGGGACCTGGATGATTCTGTCGATGCATTGTGTCGTGTGTTTGTGTGTAGTGGATTGTCGTTTGTTGATTGTATGATTGACTGTGTGGGTGGATGAATATCGGTATAAGTCGAGGTTGATGTTGAGGTTGTCGAGAAGGGGCAAAGAGTAGATGATATAAGAATAAAAAAGGTAGAATGGGTTAAATATAAGGCTGTCGAGAGGGAGATGTATTGTGATCGCCTCAATTGCCAACAACTACTCCTGACGCGTATTGTTTTACTTTTACTTTTTTTTCTTTGTCGCTTCTTTAACCTTTGGTCACCCTTGGTTAAGGGTATTTGATGCGTTGTCAGTGGGGATCAGGTATGAATCGCCCAGAAAGATTTAATAGAAGTGAAGAAAAAAGGGTAGATTTACAGGCAAAGACCCTGTTTGTTCCTAAGGAGACAAGGGGGAGGGGGGGACCAAGCTCATTAATATACCCTGAATGGGTGCCCAAGGGGGATAGTGATGGACATTACCAAACGGATAAGAGGGAAGAGAAAATGATAATAATAATAACAAACATGTAAATAATACCAGCGCACAAGACACAGACAGAGAGACAGTCACACACACATGACAGGGATGGTGGATGGGCGATTGAAAAGGAAAAAGCTTGGTTTGGTGATGGCTTTAAAGTTGGTGTTGGCGCGGCCCCCCCCCCTTCTGGCTTCTTGTCAGCAAGCTACTGATACGCAGCGGCAGGGACACTGCCGAGATGACTTTGAGACGACAGGGCCAAAGGAGGCCAGAGGAGGGTGGTGGATGGGGTGGCATGGCATGGCACGGTCGAGAATCAAAAGGAATCATGATCATGGCTTTTTTTTTCTTTTTTGGTTCAAAAGTTTATGATGGTGGGAGAAAGAAAAAAAAGGAGTCATCACATGTGGCTTGTTTTTCTGGGTTGTTGATAAAGAATAAAAACAAGAGGAAGAATGTGACGAGGGGATTGACATGATGGATGGATGGATGGATTGGTGAAAAGGGTCTTTTTTTTTTTTTTACGACTACGTGAATGATGTGTTGATGGTGACAGATTAGGAGGGGTTGATGGAATTTGACCACGGGGACAGAGGTTTTTTTTAATGTGATAGATTGGAAGAAAGGTCTTGATCACTGATACCGTATGCCATGGGTGTGTGAATGTGGTATCGCAATTCATAAGATATGGTACGAAAGAAAGAGATAAACCATGTAATACGGCTTGATTTGTAAGTTGAAGAGGAAAACACTGATAGAAAGGGGAGAGAGAGAGAGAAAAAAAAAGAGTCATAGACGGACAATGACGCCAACTCTGCATGATGAATTGAGAAAGATCCTGACGATCGATTTTAGTCCAAAAACGAAAAAGAACGACATTCAAGATGAAGAGCATGCCTGGAATGAAGGGAAGAGGAGGGGCGGTGTTTCAATATCAGAGCATGAGTCTGTCTAATCGGTCATGATCAGCTAGACATAATAGCTGTAGCCTAGAAATTTCGTGATGATGGTTAATGATTACAAGACCAATGATCTCGAGGCCAAGAATCCATCCATCCATCCATCAAATGGTCAATATCCGATACATTTCATTCAATGCTGCTACAGCTTGGCTTTTACAGCCACAAACGAGATCACCTGGACCTGAACCAAGAAGTTAACCTACACAAAGTAACAGAAACCCAGACAGTGAAAGAGAGAGAGGGATTGTCTTTGCTGCATTGTGAATGGGTGATGAATTCCTTGGCGGGGGTGGTCGAGTTCAAACGGGCAAAACTTCATGATGATGATGATGATGTGAGGGGTTCTGGTATACATAGGGGGGGATAAGGCTGGAATCTAAATGACAATGAGCTGATTGTCTTTTTTTCTTTCACCGTAAGAACTAAATAAAGCAAAAAGGGGATCTCCGATGTCAGAGCGTCTGATGTGAGCTGAAATGGCTTGACATTTCTCTATTGACTCCGATAAGACGGGTATAGCGGATGGCGGATTACATGCCGTTTAACTCCCGAGTACCCATGTACCTGGGTCCCCCCGATCTGGTGTCACTTTGTCGTATAAGAGATAAGAGTGGAAGACGAAAGAAATAAAGAGGGACAGGGCTCACATGCCAAACCCGACCCTCTCATGACCACTAAACTGGAGGGGAAAGTTCAAGCAATGGCGTTCATCAAGTGACCAGCAGCCAAGCTGGTTTTTTTTACTTTCTATTTCCAATGCGGGGTTCTTGGTAAAATAAAGAAGAACGAGAGAAAAAAAAAGAGGGCCAAGAATGTTTGTGTGTATTTGGATTTGAATATGCATTAGAGAGAAGAGGCTTGGGTTTCTGTCTCATGGTAGTAGTAGTCGGGGAGGTTGTTGATGGCTGTGAGGAGGCGGTGCTGGGGGGAACACACGTGATGACCTTTGTCATCAACAATCGCGCCTCAAACTGTGCTCAACTTCTGTGGTCATAGTACACTTATGCTCATCCACAGATCCGGGGAGCTGAATCGAAACCCAGTTGCCACATCTCTACAGCTCTCCAGTCTTGTTAGTAAACTCAATGCGAAATGTCATTTCAATGTTCAACAAGTCTGCTCCAGAGATACAGCCACCAACTGGGACATCCACCCTAGAGACACATACAATAACGCATCAAATAGGAGGACAAACAAAAGGGTGAGAACCATTAAAAATAAAAGAAGAATAAAAAAAACATACAACACCAGGTATTCGCTGGTCGTCATGGACCCAACTACTAATCCGGCGCTTCGCAGCTTGACGATAGGGGAGCGGACGGGGGAATCTTGTCTTCTTAATGAACTCGTCCGAGGTTCTGCCGCCATCCCGTGACGGGCTTCCGTGGACCCACCGATATCGGTGACATGATGTTTTCTCACCGAAGCTTAGCCGTAACAGACTGGGCCCACCCGTAGAAACAGCGCCGAAGGCACCGTAAAGTGCATCTCGCTCATCCTCCGTCCGGCGCGCCGTTCTCCGGCTTTGCCGTAAAAGCACACCCCGAGGACCCCCACCCCTTATTCTAATCCCAGATCACAAGTAATGTACATTCTCCCCCTTTATGCAGCTGGGAGCGCTCGTTTTTTCGAAAATTGATCAATAAGTTGGTATGAGTGAGGTGCTAAATTAAGTCGTCTGGCCATGCTGCTCAATGTTGGTTGCTTCAGTGGCATGTTATGCTGATGCCTTAAAATCCGAACCAAACAAACAATATCGCCAACACTCTCAACAATGTAAGGCTCTCGGAAGCAGAGTATTTATATCTATGGTTCCCTTGAGTAAACCGAAGTCTACGAACAGTATTTCTTAGAGCTCTATTACTTTATTACTCAAATATACGTTGTAGAGGCTAGTAGCTGAATGACTAAGTACCCTGACTGGCCACGACATAGGACCTTGCGTATTGATTAACTAAAGAATGGAAGATGAATTGCCTAAAGTGTAGGAAAGGGAATGTCTTGGGAAGAATGAAGTGTGAATATGATGACGTGGATTTACCTATGTCTATGCTTCGATCTAGTGAACTAAAGGTAGGAGCGTTAGTATTTATAAGAATAAATTTAAACTAAAGTGTTATTAGGCGAGTTAGTAAGGAATACTTTCTATTTGAAGATTATTGTGGAAATGCTGAAGATTAGGTCGGAATGATTATAACACTCAAAACGATCATATAATAAGTGCTCTTGTATATTGTTTCTATCACTCTCCTTCTTATGCTATTGCTTTAGTTCCCTAAGTAATGTTACTTCCCTTTTGTCTAAGTTTGGATACTTGGAAAGTGTATAAAAATCCCGCTAGAACTGCCGCGCCTCTGTGTAGTCTGATATGTATTTTCGTAATAAGGCCTTCTATTTTTGATCCTCTTGTCTTAAGCTAATCCCTGCATATGTGAACTCCTATTAAACTGGGAAGTAACCGCTTGCCTCCCAATTGATGATACCGGCTAGGTTGCCACCGTTGACTATGATATTGGCATTCGTTAGGTCCCTATGGGTAAAGGTGTAAGGCATCGCAGAGGGCATATGCTCTTGCAATTGCTGACGAGCCTTCTTAGGAAATCCCTCCTATGACTTGGTTATCTCTTCCTAAAGCTTATTATCTGAGGAGAGAGGTCCATGGGGGAGGCCATAGCCATTTGGGAATAAGAAGACTGAATATATTGGTTGGCCCCTAAGGCTCTGTATCTGAGATGAGCGAAGCTGTCGAAGCTGAAGCAGGAAGTCGGCTGTTTGCTTTGCCATACGATCCCTATCAGCGGCTGACATGGATCCCCAGACAGCGCTTAACGGCTCGCCTCGAATCTGACTTGTAATTATGAAATACCGCCCGTTTTCCTCTCTCCATTTCTTAATAATACTGGGAATGGGGATCGTGGTGTTTTGCCTTAGATATCGGATATTTTCGGCTTCGAAATTGGGAGGGCTGTCTGATCGTTCCTTAATAATTACATTTGATCCCACTGACCATACCCCCCGATCGCTTACTCCATATAAGAGTTTCACATGACTTTTATATTGGCATGAATCTTGTCGCTCAGGAGTCCAGCTGCACGCTGAATAGGGCGTTTTGGAGGTTATAGCCGACTCGGTCGAGGAGGGAATCGTTTTCTCACCTATGTCACACAGGCGCTTCCTGGTAAAGCCGTTTTGCCAGCGAGGTGATGAAGTGGTAGATGGGGAATGGCCGGGAGATATAATGTCCTTCAGCCAGCTGGCGGTGTGTTATCAGAACGTATTTGAAGTGAAAGTCGGTCTTAAGTAGCAATATTTAATATTTCGGGAAAAACAACAATCCCGAAACACAAAATTAATTCAAGTGGCCGGTCCCTTGGGGATTGTCAGCCACTGCCAACGCAACCAAACCCTCCCCAACGCATGCAGCCATTCGTGTATTGGCACCACTCACCTCACTTTTTCTTACTCTATTATCCAATACTCAATACTCTGCCTCACGGTTGCGTTTTGGTTGATAGCTGCTGAGCTATCTTAACGATTGAGTGTCTTCCTTCTAAATGTGTGACCATTCAATAAGCTTATGAACCAATGATCCGAACATCATTCGTCTATGAGTCTTCCCCCTGAAGCCCCGCTGGACCACCTGCTGCGGCCCGGGCCACTACGTGGATCGTTACACCGGGGCGTCCTCCGGTAGCTAGGTAGTGTGGAGTTTAAAGCGTTTACCTTATCCCGTTCTTTGAGGATTATCTCTTCGATTGTGGTAAAATTGCAATGGTGAACCGACAGGGGCTGGTTTGTTGATATGTTGAGGCTTGGAGATCTAGATAGCACACTCGAGCGTTGGTCTAATTGGGACAAATCTTTCCAAAGGTAACGTTATAAGGTTACTGGCTGGTTTTATATGGCAATTTTTGCAGAATAACCAAGGTGTCGCCATGGTCGAAGATACTTTTCAAGGCTTAGTTAACAGCACTTTAATTTCAATAATACACATATACCCAAATCTAAGTACTAATCTTAAGAGAAAAAACAATCATTTTTCAAATTCATCTACAGTTATATAATAAAGCCATCTCTTCCTGGATTTTTCTAACCACAAGTGCTCTTAGTATATTAGATTTATTATTATCTGCTAATAGTGCAGTTATTATAAGTGCTTATTGGCTTACTATCAGCTCAGACGCCTCCGAAAATAACCACTAGGATCTGCGATTTTGGAGTTAATAGTTACTAAGAATAGACACACTTAGATAGAAGATAAGAATTTGACGGAACCCCGTATCCTCTGCGAGCTGTGGTCGTATGTGCTAGATGATTATGGGAAGACGAGTTATATGGTCCTGCAGTGAAGGGGGGGAATTACCACGTAGTTTCAACATGTGTCTGCCAGTCTTGAATTAGATGGATCTGAATATCCTACAGGGTATGGCTGTCCATCACTTCCGACTATGATGATGGGTTGTCTGTTTACTTTGGCAGTTCAACTATAACAAAAGTCTGTCTGTTTTATAAACGCTGTTCATCTTCAAGAAACAATATCGTTGTGTAATGTCATCACATCTTCCAAATGTGTTTGCTTTGCCAGGCTGTATGGTCCTCATGGAAGAGGCACACCTTAGATGATCTATCTTGACTAAACATTATTTCCTCTGGATAGTCTGTATCGATACATATAGTAATACCCCAGTCTTCACAAATGGATTCTGTTTTGTTCTGTTGTCAGCAGAAGCTTGCCACTCAGTTGATGTACAAGACTCTCAACCTAACATGGTCTGGTGAGCCTACCGTAGCTGTAGATGATACTGAATCTCGAAACAAGCCATGTTCTAATCTTGCACTCGGGTGACTAGTGTGATGTTGAGTATCCATCTACATGTATACCATACTGGTGCTTAACACAGAAAATCCACGGACTGTCATTGACTCCTTTCTAAGCAGATCCCGCGAGCTTCAAGTATAGAGGTGAGACACTATTCGTTGATCACACCAGGCGCCAGCCGAGACATACCGTTCCAACTTTTGTGAAAACGTAGATCCTGGCCCTTGTAATTGGCCTTTCGTCGTATCTTAAAACTCGTCTTGTGATCGACTGTCTCTTGAGACCTTTCCCCATGTCTTCAGAAACCCCCCAGTCAACCTTTCATCAACCTTTCGAACGTGAATTCTACCTTACTTCGAATACCAAGAAAATTAAAATTTCGCGTTTTAGGCGTACAATGGGTGCCCAAGGCCTTCAACTTCGTTTGGGGTATGGTCTGTTCAGACACCCACGGATCCCCAGACAGTTGCATCCTCGACTCTACTAACGCCAACACTACTTACCAATCCCTCTAACCGACTAGATAGTCATTGTAAGATCTCTAGGAACCAGAGCGCACATAAACCCTACCACTTCTTCTCCGTTAGCCAGATTACATGCATCTACCAAGAACCACTTTCAGGTGAAAGTGAAGGATGCAATCTGTCACAGTAGCCAGGACAAGCAGCCTTGATACACCTAGACAAATGAGACCAACTGTCAGGCTCAGAAAAGATATGAACAGCTCTGATAATATGTGTGCCGTCTTGAGAGTGTCTCCACAGCCTTCCTGGTCAACTTCTTAAGAATTGACTATTGGTGTCATGTCTCACCAGAGGCCACTTGACACTCGCACCAAACTCGCCATGAGAGGCTCCGATAAGCACGTCAATTCACACGTGGGCCTCAGGGCTGAAATATCGACTGGCCATTTCATGTTTGTAGAGACGTATTCTGCGTCGACTTTGTTGTGATAACAGACGAAGAACCAACTTCCATCTCTAACCTTATAACATCATGAACTACCAGCACCATTCATCCGGCACACTCAAAGATGACCCTCACTCTTGAAGAATATATATATATATATATATATATATATATATATATATATATAATCGTACTCTAGCTATCGTTAGGGCTTAACAGTTTGCCGCTTCAGCCGCGTCACTTGAACTGTCTCAGCATTATTCATACATCTACATATCCTTCCCACCCAATCTCGCAC
>JABGLY010000795.1:0-33150 GCA_013623525.1 Fusarium dimerum | reverse complement strand
GTTCAGATGTTAACCCCCTGTTCGGGGGACTTGTCACAATGACTGGGGATATCACGGAATGGTGAGGCCAATCATGATTTGTACATATAAGCTAATGAAACCTTATCAATTCGAATGAGACTTTGATAGCTGAGTGACTTTGTTGGAGTTGTATGCAGTCAAGGGATAAATGAGCTTTGCGATAACCTTGTCTACACACAGCCTTCCCAAGCTTCCCTACCGTGACACTGCCTCACGTTGACTGTCTCGTCTAAACACCACCACAGTCATCATGAGGTTCTCAAGGCTTCTTCTTGCGGCAGTGATGCCCTTTGGTATCACTCACGCCGGCTCGATCAAGAAGGGCTCTTCTCCTGAACTGTCAAGCCAGCTCGTGGAGCTACTGGAGAAGCATAACCTTGCACTTGTTCCTCGATCTGAACTCACAGACGCTTTGAAAGAGCTCAATGTCTTGCTCAAGAGTCATCAAATACCTCGGGCACCTGTTCTGCTCAAACGACAGAATAGCACATCAAGCACTGGCTCAAATTCGGATTCGAGCTCAAGCTCCGACTCCGATTCCAGCTCCGACTCGAGTTCTGATGACAGCAGCTCCGCTCAGACAATCTCGATTCCTGGGCTGGATGGTCTTGGGGATCTGACGGGCGCGCTGGGTGATTTGACAGGTCTTCTGAAAGCCCTTGGCGACCTTCTCACGCCCGAGTTTCTACAAGGGTTTCGAGATGCCATGGTTTATCTGGCACAGACTTTACAACCGCCTGCTCCTAAACAGATCAGGAGTATTTTGTCCCAGGCCGGACCCCTTTTGGATCTTGTGGGCGAGCTGGACCTCAAGGGTCTCATTGACCAGATCAAGGATGTCGACATCGCTGGCATTGTTTCAAAGGTGCTTAAGCTCTTGACGGACGAGAACCTCACCAACATCGACGCTCTCCTCACCAATGGTGCTGCCCTCCTGACATCCCAGTTCGTAAAAGAGACAAAGTCACTTATCGGCGAAGTCTCACCTCTCATCGACCAATTGTCTCCTTTGCTCAAGAAACTCACAGATCTTGACATCGACGGCATACTCCAAGCTCTTGATCCACTCCTCAACAAAGCTGCAATTCAAGATGTTGTGTCTCTGGTCAAGAATGCCGGAGATCTCTTGACTGCCAAGACGGTTGATCAACTTCAAGGACTTCTTGGAGAGGTTGGACCGATCATCAAAGATATTGCTCCGCTGTTGCAAGAGCTCACAAAACTGAACCTTGAAGACGTTCTCAAGTCGCTGCAGCCGCTTTTGAAGGACGATTCTATCAAGGGTATAGTGAGCTTGTTGAAGAATGCGGAAAGTCTCTTGACAGCGAAGTTTGTGGACCAAACACAAGATCTTATTGGTGCAGCATCACCACTAATCGACAAGCTGAATGATGTCGATCTTAAGGGTGTTCTTGATGCATTAAGCCCGATATTGAAGAAGGAGGCTATTCAGGGTATTGTTGAGCTCTTGAACAATGCTGAAGACCTATTATCAAAGGATAGCGTGAAGAGCATCAAGACACTCCTTTCCAACGCTTCGCCATTGATCGATAAGCTGAATGATGTCGATCTGAAGGGTGTGCTTGACGCATTAAGTCCAATCTTGAAGAAGGAAGCTATTCAGGGTGTTGTGGGACTGTTGAACAACGCCGAGGACTTGTTGACCAAAGAGACGGTCAAGAGCATCAAGACGCTTCTCAACGAGGCCTCGCCGTTGATCGACAAGCTATCGGATATTGATCTGAAGGGCGTTCTTGATGCGTTGAGTCCAATCCTCAAGAAGGAAGCTATCCAAGGTCTTGTGGGATTGTTGAATAATGCAGAAGACTTGCTGAGCAAGGAAACTGTCAAGAGCATCAAGACCCTCTTGAATGAAGCGTCGCCTCTTATTGACAAACTATCCGAGATTGACCTCAAAGGAATATTGGATGCTCTCAGCCCTATTCTGAAGAAAGAAGCGATCCAGACTCTAGTCGGTTTACTCAACAACGCTGGAGATCTCCTGAGCAAAGAAACTGTCAAGAGTATCAAGACACTGCTCAACGAAGCATCGCCCCTGATCGATAAACTAGTCGACATTGATCTCAAGGGTCTTCTGGACGCACTCAGCCCCATTCTGAAAAAGGAAGCGATCCAAAACCTGGTCGGGCTGTTGAACAATGCTGGAGACTTATTGTCTAAAGAGACTGTCAAGAGCATAAAGACCCTCCTGAATGAAGCGTCTCCTCTAATCGAGAAGCTAGCCGACATTGATCTCAAAGGTCTCCTTGATGCTCTCAGTCCCATTCTCAACAAGAAGGCTATCCAAGGTCTTGTCGCGTTATTGGGCAATGCTGAGGATCTTCTGTCAAAGGAGAGTGTCAAGAGCATCAAGACCTTGTTGTCTAGTGCATCACCTCTGATTGACAAACTGTCTGACCTCGACATCAAAGGCATTCTTGACGCGCTTGCACCACTTCTCACCAAGAACTCGATTGAAGGAATCGTGGATCTTCTAAAGAATGCTGAGTCACTTCTTGACAAGGAGGCCGTCAAGAGCATCAAGTCACTCCTCACAAGTGCAGGTCCGCTCATCGCCAGTCTGGACAAGATCGACTTGGCTGGTGTTCTTGACGCGCTGGCCCCCATTCTCACCAAAGACTCTATCAAAGGTATTGTTGGCTTGTTACGCAACGCCGAGAATCTCTTGACAGAGGACCTTGTGTCAGACATCAAGAACCTCATCTCCAAGGCCAGTCCATTGCTCAGCAGCCTGGGCAAGATTGACCTGAAAGGTGTTCTCGATGCGCTTGCGCCACTCCTTACCAAGGATTCAATCAAGGGTCTACTTGGTCTTCTTGGTAACGCGGAGAACCTACTCAGCAAAGACTTTGTCTCTCAGACCAAGTCGCTCATTTCAAAGGCGGCGCCACTCCTGGATAGCTTGGGTAAGGCAGATCTCAAGGGACTCCTCGACCAAGTTGGACCACTCTTGAATGAAGTCAGCAAGTTAAATCTTGCGGACCTCCTCAACGCGGTCCGTCCTCTGCTCAGCAAGAAATCCATCCAGGGTATTATTGGTCTTCTTGACAATGCAGAGAATCTACTTACCAAGGACTTTGTATCTCAAACAAAGTCTCTCATCTCTAAAGCGTCGCCACTACTCACCAGCTTGGACAAGGCAGATCTGAAGGGACTACTGGATCAGGTTGGCCCATTGCTGAATGAAGTCAGCAAACTGAAGCTCGCGGACTTACTCAGTGCAGTACGTCCTCTGCTCACTAAGGATTCTATTCAAGGCATTATCGGACTACTTGGAAATGCCGAGGATCTATTCACTAAAGACTTTGTCGCGCAAACGAAGTCTCTCATTTCTAAAGCTTCCCCATTGCTCACGAGCTTGGACAAGGCCAACATTGAAGACCTCTTAGATCAAGTTGGTCCTCTTCTGAAGGAGCTTGGAAAGCTCGATCTGGAGGGACTGCTGAGCGCTGTGGCACCACTACTCACCAAGGACTCTGTCAAGGGTATTGTTGGATTACTTGATAATGCGGAGGACCTCCTGACGACTAAATTTGTCAACGAGACTCAGACGCTAGTTACTGGCGCGGTCCCATTGATATCGTCGTTAAGCAAGGTCGACCTTCCTGATCTCATCGACCAACTCTCACCACTGCTTAAGGAGATAGGAAAGATTGACCTTGTCAAACTTGTTCAGAAAGTATTACCACTTCTTGATGAGGTTAGCGATCTGGATATCAAAGGTATTTTCGATGCTATTTCGCCTCTTCTCTCACCCAAGGGCGTCAAGGGCATCATTGACCTACTTGGCAACGCCGAGGATCTTCTTACACCCAAGTTCGTCAACCAGACACAGACGCTCATTGATGAGGCCCTGCCTCTGATATCTGCACTGGGAGATATTGATCTCAAGAAACTCATCAAACAACTCCAGCCTCTACTAGAGGCCTTGGGAGAAATCGACTTGAAGGATCTGATTGAGAAGGTTAAGCCGTTGTTGAATGCTCTTATGAAGATTGATCTTGTCAAGCTTGTCCAAAAGATTCTTCCGCTACTTGACACTTTGGAACAACTTGACCTTGAGGGATTGATCAAAGCCCTGAAGCCACTCCTCACACCTCAGTCTGTGAAGGGGATACTAGGACTTTTGGATAATGCCGAAGATCTTCTCACGGACAAATTCGTTAATCAGACCCAGACACTCATCTCGGGAGCTGTACCGTTGATACAAGTCCTTGACAAGGTTGATATCGAAGGTTTGTTCCAAATCATCAAGCCTTTGCTGGAAGAACTTGAAGGAATCGATCTGTCCGGTATTGTCGATGCACTGAAACCTCTACTCAACGCACTCAAGAAGATTGATATCAAGGGCATTGTCGATACAGTCATGCCATTCCTCACACCGAACGCCATCAAAGGCCTGTTAGTACTCGCGGGCAACGCAGAGAATCTACTGAGCAAAGCATTTGTGGATCAAGTATCAGAGCTGATAGGCGACGCAACGCCAGTAAGTACAATCGTATTGAGTGGAAAGGACGTAAACTAATTCGAATATCTAGCTGGTGGCTACTGTAGCAGATCTAGTTCATGCTGTTCTCAAGGAACTGATAGGAAGAAGTTAATGATGGGTATAATGTTGTTGTTTTGATTAATAAGGTGGTTTTTCATGGTTAAGAAGTTTTATGTATACGATACCCGTTCAGGATGAGGGATGATATCTCTGTAGCTCCTTGGTTGTAAATCTCTGTTTGAACATACTCTGTCTGTCCTTTCGATTCCATCTGGTAACAGCTGTCCTTGGCCTATACGAAGTGACTGTCGACAAGGTGCAGCTTGTGAAGAAACAACGTAGCTGTTAGAAAAAGGAAGAACTTGAACACCTGGAAATCCGTGACACCTTCTAGAGAGACTGCCAGTGATGCTCTATCTCGAATGTTCACCTCTGTTGTTCACCTCCGTTGTTCATCTCGATGCTCAGCGTACGTCAATCTTCAGATGCAACCTGCATCTCAAGAACATAACTTTGCCGAGGATATCGCAACCTAAGCCCGTTAAGGGTTTTACCAGATAGGTTGCTTGCACACACTTCACAACACCAAAGCAATGAGGGGTAGCACTTGATCATGTGTCCCTGTGTCTGTTGTTGGGTTAACTTGTATTCAAAGCTTGTGCGATGGTGGTTACATAGCGTAATAGCCCCGCATGGACGATCCGAATTTGTAGGCTGGGGACCCTTGCATATATTGGCTGGTGGCGTGAATTGCACGATGATAAGTGACTGCATATCAGGTCGTAATTGCGTTAAATCCTTGTCTAGCTGACATAGTAATATGATAAACTTCGCTCCATTTTGGTGAACAAAAAGCCCGTGTCGAAACGAAGGCTCTAGAGCAATAATGCATGGATAAGTACTAAGGGAAAGTGAATCGAATCTCCACAACTAGAGAGACTTCTTACCCTAGTAAACCTGACACAGGAGGACGCCTCACAGTCTACTTGTCAGTCCCTTATTCAGGCTTTCCTACCTTCCCTCGACAATACTTGCCTGACAACGTGCGCTTCCAATCAGTAGACCCATACAGCCAATATGTCTACGGAGAGACAAGTGGC
This sequence comes from Fusarium dimerum, assembly GCA_013623525.1. Classification (NCBI taxonomy): domain Eukaryota; kingdom Fungi; phylum Ascomycota; class Sordariomycetes; order Hypocreales; family Nectriaceae; genus Fusarium; species Fusarium dimerum. Next base: position 27,519 of record JABGLY010000795.1, on the reverse strand, counting down.
ATCAGGGGCCACTGAAGCACATGAAGAGGCTGACAACGACACACAAGACGCACCGGTAGAGGGACAGAGCGACAATGGACCAACAGGCGACCTAGTTCGTGATGAGAAAGCAGAACCGCCTCTGAGTAAAAGGGCAAAGGTGAAGAGGCATTGTTGGCATTTCAAATGGTGGTATTTGATAGGATTTCTTGTCTTTCTAGCGATCCTGTTGCCGCTGTTGTAAGTTCAGAATGCACGAAGATGAGTAGACTCCTAGCTGACATGCCAAAAGATTCACAGTCATTATCCCAGCAATCATCCAAAACATCCTCAATAGCCAGAAACTACCCATAGATGGCGGTGCTCTCCAGGTGCTCACCCCGACCCAACTGAACATGAGTATCATTAGTTCATTGAAATCACCGATAGCGGCAACACTTAAACCAGTGGATTTGGCGCTCTACAACAAGGAAACTAATCCTGATTCCTCATTCATGACACTCCGTATCCCGGAACTGCACATCCACCACAAGACGGACCTCATCATCACAAACCAGACGCTACTGGTGACTAATCAAACGGAGCTTCTCATCTGGTTCAATCGGTTCTTTGACCAGCCCGAGGTTGAACTGTCTCTCAAAGGAAAGCCGGGTATCGATCTCGGTGCTCTGAAATACCATCGTACTCTTGAAAAGACAGTTGAGATTCCATGTCTCAATTACCTCAACGGTTTCGGTCTTAGGGAGCTCGACTTTATGCTCCAGTCGAACAAAACAACAGAGTACAACATGAAAGGGACTCTCAATATTCCCAACGCTGGGGTGCTCACTCTTGGGCTTGGGAACTTGACTTTCAACTTGGTATCTGGCGATATAAACCTAGGCTTGATCCATCTCGATGACTTGCAGCTCAGACCAGGGAACAACTCAATCCCGTTCGTTGGCAACTTGTACTTTGACCAGCTCGTACCTAACCTCTCCGAAGTACTGGACAGTCAGAAAGGGCCTCTTAGCAACGGGTACCTGGAGTTCAACGCAACAGGAAACTCCACCATGGTCGACGGGAAGCATATCAAGTATATTGAAGGCGTCTTGAATAGGAAACGAATCAGGTTCACGGTTCCAGTCATCACACTACTTGGTGATGTTGTAGGCGGGCTATTAGGGGCAGATCAGAGTTCCTTGCTGGACGTTTTTGGCGGAGCCGTTGGGAATTCGACTCTGTTTGAACATCTGCTTAGTCACTGGGAGAATACTGATACAAGTACGGGGAATGACAAGAGGGGTTTGATGAAGAGGGAAAAGTCGAGTAAGTTTTGGCTATGGAGTCTTTTGAAGCTTGGTCTGAGTAGGAAGGGTTTGTAATTATGTGTATAACATGGAATATTTATGATTTTTACATGCTTGTCGATCTCTCATACTTACTTGTGTATGTATACTTTGTGATAACGACTAGAACAGACACATGGACAACTGAGACAATGGGAGGCAACATACGATGATGAGCATAGCTACCTGCTGCCTCCGCCGAGTCTAATGTAAGCTATCGGGGTCCTAGGTATGGTCAAGGCTCAATACTATAGTTATAGTCATTTGTAGATGACTACATATATGTCTGGTATGCATAAGGATGTTGAATGGAAGCAATTATGCTACTGGCTCAAAAGCTTGGATACCTCGACATGAGCGGCAGACACAGTAAAAGTTTGAGATAGGAGTGATTCCCAACACATTGGTAGTTACTTTAGCTATACGGCTGATATGGCGAGGCCACTGCTCTGACTACTTTTCCATCATGACGTCCTCACCAAATTCAACCAGTATGTTGAGAGTGCTCCATCATCCAGGTGAAATACATCAATTCCGACCAATCTCAACGTCACTTCGTCATAACCTATCCATTCTCAACCTTTAAGAAGAAGGAGCATTGACATAGCACAAAACCCATCCAAGGTCAACAGAATTAGTGCTGATCAGAGCGTCCTTCTTGGCGGTAAATTCAGCACTTCCAGGCTGTAGTCCGTACTTGTCCTTGTACATCTGGCAAGTGATGTCATCCAGGTCTGGTGTCTCGATGCCAGGAACGTTAGACCAGACGCGAGCAATCTGCAGCTCGGTAATCTTGGTGTTCTTTTGGGTCGTGAGCTTGCCAAGGGGGACGTTCATAGGGAGAGTGCTGTGCTCTCCATCGAGGGGACTGTTGACCGTCATGATGGCGACGATGGCCTGGCGCGCTTCTCTGGCTTCAACTTCGGTAGGGACAGCTTGAACTGAAGCAGCAAGGGTGGCGAGGCCAGCGAAGATGGTGGCGAAGTGCATGACTGCGGTTGTCTGTATAAATTGGAGGTTTGATTGATGCTTTGTATGATTGAATGTTGTGTTGAAGCTTTCTGATCTTCGAATGGAAGTCGACAGTCTTTATAGTTGAGACCTCCCAGCTTGTCTCCTCCCGTGATCTTGTTTTATTTGCCTCATGCAATTGTGTCGTTAACGTCTCGTATTGATCAACCAACCAGTTGGTCAGTATAAGCACAGCATGGGCATCATATGCGTGTGACTCTTGTGAAGAGCCTCAATTGAAAATGCATTCAAAACCCCGAGATCCGTTGTGGCTCAGCCACTGCATGTTATCCCACAGGATGCCATGTCGTATCGGCGATTTCTTGATTCGGCAACGAGCGATCTGCGAGTATGTGCATGCCAGTAGTTCCGTACACAAGGCAGACTACTCTCAATTAATTATTTTACAGCTATAGAAGTTGTATATTCTTCGCGAATCACCGGAAGGCTTCCTATTACTCTGTATAGCATGAAAATCTCTCGTGAATGGGTCGTGATAAATCATCAACACCTTTATCGTATCGATCATACGTTTTGGATGCCCGCTTACACTACGGTGAGGCAGTGTTTACATGCACGAGAAGGAGTCGCTGTGGGGTTGGACGAGTAAGCAAAGAGCAAGCTGCGCCCCTGAGCGATTGGCAAATAAGCTTGTTTACGTGGCAAGTCATCAGGCAATTCGACTTGCACGTCCCTCTATCCCGTTTACACGATCTACTCCATATCAGAGCTTGCTCAGCTGGTCATGGTACGCCTGTGCTGCAACTGCCATCAAGACCTACCTTGGCAGGGCGAGTCATACCAAGAGTCCTACATGAATGAAATGGTGGTCTATTGGTTGTTGAACAAAGATCAGGCTGGCCTTGGTACCATTCATCAGCCACCTACGACTGAAGCACCACGTACCTTGCTATGTATCACATGAGCATACGTTGAGAGATGAAAAGAGAAGCGTAAATGAGAAAACATCGAGAACTTTTGTAATACCCGATAGCAAGCAATCAAGAAGGGCTGACGAATACTCGTACCCTGCTGCGAATGAGAACCTGGCAAAGGCTGGGGTCAGCCAACCGGAATTTACAAGTAAGCTGCATTATTTCAAGTTGATCCTCCAATACGACGCGTTGAAGAACCATAGCTTGTCATCTTGCGTTGATGGGGAGGCAATGTGTATTTATGTATACGAACAAGACAATGATCTGACAGTAATGGGCTGCTATTTTGCTTTTATTAAGGATTAACTCGAGGGAGGTGCAGTAACAGGGGTTCGGGGTTCAATAAGAAGTTATTGAAAGGAATGCCTCCGAATGGTGGCCTGACGATATATGACTGTGAATCATGGTCAGGCTTTTCGAAGGATTTATTCTCCATTTTATACTTGTTAGTAACATCTAACATTTGAATAGCATATCCAGTATAGCATCCCAAAAACACAAAGCGCGGAAGCATATGTGAAAGAATCAATTGTCTATAAACCCAACTCTATCTAGTTAACCATTCTAATTCATTCTATTAATCCATGCAGATCGACACTCAACCTCTTGCACCTTCAGCAAACTCCGGACTGAACGGGTAATCCACGTAACCAGCTGGCTCACCAGTGTAGAAAGTCGCCCGAACATACGGGTTGAGCTCCAGGCCCTTTTGAAATCGATACACCAGATCCGGGTTCGCGAGGAAATATCTCCCAAACATGACCACAATGTCTCTGTCTGGGTGTATCTCATCGACCAATCTCTGTGCATCTTCCAGTCGATATCCACCTGCAATCAGGAGAGGGCCATCCCAGAGGTTGTAAGCGAAATCCAAACTTTCGTCGCACTCCTTTTCCTCACTCCCAGAGATTCGCGGCTCGACAAGGTGAAGATACGCGAGCTTGAGTTGGTCTGCTTTTTGGATAACATCGGAAAACTGTGGGATTGGGTCCTCCATTCTCATGCTTTGAAATGTACTCCACGGACTGAGGCGAAGTCCTACCCGTTCCTTTCCAATAGCATCAACAACACCCTTGATGATATCATGAACAAAGCGAGACCTGTTTTCTATACTTCCACCGTAGCTGTCCTGCCTCTGATTACTGACGTCCTGGATGAATTGGTCGATGAGATAGCCGTTGGCGCCATGAATCTCAACCCCGTCGAAGCCTGCGTCGATAGCATTCTTGGCAGCAGTGACAAAATCTTGAATCAGTTGTTGAACCTCCTCGGCTGTCATCTCTCGTGGTATCGCGTCACTCCCTTCGATCGGGATCGCGCTAGGACCGATAATCTCGATTCCCTCCTCCCTGGCTACATCGACATTCGCAGCACGACCCATAGCAAAGAGTTGACTATAGATAAAGGACCCTCTGCTGTGGACTTCATCGGTGATTTTCCTCCATGCAGCTACTTGCTCCTTGCTCCAGATACCCGGAGTCTTGGCGAAACCGCCGCCAGCTGCAGGAGAAACAAGTGTGCCTTCCGATATGATCAGGGTGCCAGGGACAGAGGCTCGCTGGCCGTAGTATTCTCTCATGAGGTCAATTGGGATGCGGTCGGCGCTAGCTCGAAGACGAGTGAGGGGAGCCATGCCGATGCGATGACTGACTTGAATGTTGCCGATTTTCAAAGGCTTGAAAAGGTTTGACTGAGTCATGGTGTAGAGTGATGATAGGTGTGATTGTGGTGGTGGGAAGTGATCTGGATGTAGTATGCTCTGAGAGAGAAAAGATGAACTGCAACGCCAACGAACTTGAGGTTTTATACTAAATTTGTGATGAGAAGATTGCGAAGACTTTGAAGTTAGATATCCACATAGATTATTAATTTGGTAATTGTCTCATCAAAACACCGCTTCGTAGATAGCATCAATTGGTAATAGCAAGTGTCTTTGTCAACTATCGGCGTTAAAGTGGACAAGAATGCTCTCTCGAAAGGGTATCGAGATTATTCCGAATCGAGTAACGACTCAATTCCCTTCTAGGAAACGAGGTGTTCCCAAATATGGTTAGATGAATGATCGATGCCATGTCCACGTCCATGCCCATGTCCAATCAACGAGCAGCCAGCGTATCCTTGATTTCAAAGCAAACCAACGGGCCAGTTTTTTCGTCTCTGACCCAGCACGTATCTAATCTTGCGGTCCAAGTCACTCAGTTCCATTCCCAGTTTCGGTTCCAGCTCTTGATAAGAGTCACATCATATAAACACGTCAACGATGGACAGACAAAAAGATGTTTGCACGACAAGTCAGTGACAGTGCCCGGAATCTACCACGATATGTACCAGCTAAACCCTACAAGATCGGCAGTTTCAATTCATCTCAGTCCAAACTTCCAATGAGGACAATAAGGCTGCTCGGCGTCTGGCTCGATCTCACGCCGTAAAGCAGGCGTTGCAAGATAAAAGAAAACTCGAAAAGCAATCCATGAAGAATTTCCGTGTCATGAAATTCAAAAATAAACCTCGAAAAGCCGTAACTCCAGCTTCTGACACACCAACTCCCCGCTCAATCTCCCCAAGCAAGCTTGATCCCTTTGAAACATTGGGCGTTGACTCTTCCAGACTGCAAAGTTTTCTTGACCATCGTAAGCCCCCCTTGATCAGAATGACATCCACATAGGTAACAAGAGGGCAGGCGAGGCTAGAAAAGCCCCGGAGCCGGTTTTCAGTACTGCCAGAGGAGTTGCATTCCAAAACTTCAAGTCAGTTTTCCGCGCTGGATTAGTTGACCCGGCTGTTCTAAGCGCCTCCATGCTCTCATTTGTGTTTACTGTAAATGGGGGAAGTATTAACCAAGAATGCCTCGTTTACCAAAGCCAGGCAATGCATCATATTCGCGAGAGATTGAACTCAATGACTACTGACGTTGTGGAATCAACGATTGGGGCTATACTGCTACTAGTTGGAGTTGAGGTTAACAACACGAGTTTTTTTTTGCTGTGGGTTATATCAGCTAACACAAGAATAGGTTCGGCTCGGGGCTACTTCCCAGATTCAGATCCATATGGGTGCTGTACAGGTGCTACTCCGGCGCTGTCAGGCGGCCGGGATCAATATCAACGCAGGTATAAAGCGTGCCATATTCTGGTATGTACAAGCCCGGACTTTTCGTCGCTCAATGACATAACAAGCCTGACATGGTTCGGTAGGCAGGACCTGAACGCCAGTATCGTGACAGGATCCAACCGCATTGTTGATCACAACACTTTCACCGACCTTCACTGGTCACGAGAGTGTTTACCTTCACATTGGTTTCAGTTGCCACCTGGCTTTCGTTGTCGATCTCAACTACTCGCTCCAGAATGTCTAGAAGTACTGGAGGATATCCATGCGTTACAGCGAGTACGAGAAGATAGTCACTTCCGCGGATGTGGCCAAGGGACGCTGGCTTGTATCAATGCACATACTGCGTCTATACAGTCGAGGCTGGTGGAGCTACAAGCAGTTTCGTCAGTGTCAAAAGCTTGCTACCTTGCCGCGTATCTATGTTCAGTCATGTTGTGCTGCAAGATATGGTGCGAGTTGGTAATTCCAGTAGGTGACGAATTGCCCTGGTTCTAACATCCTCAGTCATGACGCGTTTTTGTTTGACACGGTTGCCGTGTATGACGATAAGAGTCGTCTGATTGTTTTTGTTCTTGGAAAGATTAGACCTGCTAACCACCAACATAGCCACACGTCGCGTCACAACTTCTCCACGAATTACAACGCGCAGAGAATGATGAAATTTGGGAGGATCACACCGATTTACTAGTCTGGCTTATCTGCATTGGAGGAGCCTTCTCTCCTGTTGGAACGCAAAGGTCTGGTTATGTCGCCCTCTGGCGCTCAAAAACAGTTGGTCAATCTAGACGTCTGGGAATGTCGTGGACAGAAGTATACACAGTCTTGAATCACTTCATCTGGTCTGATGTAGCATTTCTACCCCAGGTAAAGAGATTCCATGAGGAGACCTGCTCAAGTTCAGGTAGTTATAGGATAAGGGATGATGTGGGACATTGAATATGAAGGATTCCATCTCAGTGGCGCGAAAAACCCCATGATTGAAGCATGGCCAATCTACGTCGAACGACTATTTAAGAGTAGATACAGTAGATAGAATCATGTACGGACTGCTGCATACCCTATCGGCTACTGCACCGCATCAACATCGCCTTGCTGCTTTGACTATACCACTAGTAACACCCATGCCTGTCAACAAGGTCCCCTGTCTCAGTAAGTTTCATGCAAAGTAGACGGGCGCACTGCACCGCTAATTAGTCAAATGGAAATCTCGGCACCACTCCCTCCGATCGGACGTCGTCCCTCCGTGGAATTGCAACTATACCATCACCTGGCCGTCTATTCTGGGCAAGATCTAACTCAGTCCACCCAGAGCCAGAAGATGCTGAGCATAGCTTATAGAGAAATAACTCGACCGCCTAATTCAATCACTATGCCTGGTCTATATACGAGCTGTTCATGCAACAAGGATATTCGTGTTTCAGAAACTGGGTAGCGTATATTACTTTCACTTAACTTGGTAAGGATTTCAGGAATATTTGCTCAGATGGGACGATGCTCACTTTAGCAAGGATGGAAAACACCTTAGAATATGCTGTTATTGCGTTAATTTAAACCACCTTCCCTGGTGACTAGTAGATGTTCATACTGGAAGCCGGCACGCTCACGATTCGATGAATCCATATTGATACATTGTGATAGGATGGAAAATTGCAAGCCGAAAAAAAGAGGTTCCAGAAAGCGAGATGATGCGGAGATGGACACGGGCCAGTCTTTTTTTGGACATGACTAGATCCGACCCAGTGGTAACATAGAATGAAACGAGGGCAGTATGGGGATATGGGATGTAGGATAAATGGGTAAATGGGTCGGCGAGCTGGTCGCACGAGTATATAAGAGTGATTCTGGGGACATCTCAAGACTCGGATCCTCTTCATTCGATTCACCACCACTGGGACAATCATCCAAGATGAAGTTCGGCATTGCTTGTCTCGTCGCTCTGGCCTCCACGGTCACAGCGCAACTCCAACAAATTACCAACTTTGGATACAACCCTACCGGATCCAGGATGTATGTCTACGTTCCCAAAAACCTGGTTTCCAACCCGCCTATCCTGCTGGCTATCCATCATTGTCAAGGCACAGCCCAGTCCTTCTACCAGAGCACTCCGTATAAGCAGCACGCCGACCAGAAGGGTTTCCTTGTCATCTATCCCGAGAGTCCCTACTCTGGTACTTGCTGGGATGTCAGCTCTAAGGCTACAATGACGCGTGATGGTGGTGCCAACAGTCAGGATATTGCAAACATGGTTCGATATGCTATTACCAAGTACAACGCGAACCGTTCCAAGATTTTCGTGATGGGAGGATCTTCCGGAGCCATGATGACTGTGAGTCCACCTGTGCGTCGATGAAAGAATGATACCTAATAACTGCAGAACGTCATGGCGGCCACGTACCCCGACCTCTTTGCCGCCGCCATCGTCTACTCCGGTGTCCCCGCCGGCTGCTTCTTCACCAACTCAGTCAACGGTTGGAACTCGGAATGCTCCGGCGGCCGGGTCAACAAGACACCTGCTGAATGGGCCAAGCTCGTCAAGGATGCCTATCCAGGCTACAACGGCGCCCGTCCCAAGATGCAGATCTACCACGGCGGCGCTGACACTATCCTCCGACCACCCAATTACCAGGAAACGATTGATCAGTGGTCTGGCATTTTTGGATACAACCCTACCCAGCCGCAGCAGTCGCAGAACAATGTGCCGCAGAGCGGGTATCGAAAAGATACGTTTGGTCCCAAGCTGATTGGTATCTTTGCCCAGAATGTTGGTCATGGTGTCCCTACTCGGGGTGCGGATGATATGGCCTTCTTTGGACTGTGAAGTGATGGCTGTTTGATCACTGTTGCTTGATACGATGCAGAGAGTGCTTCTGGCCAGGTTTACGAATGTGTTCATAGGGCTTATAGTGTATACAGGATTTTTAGTGTAAATAGCTAACCATGGTAAATGCATATATGATGATCGCCAGGTTTCATTTTCATGTATGGGAATGTTGTGCGCTGTTCTCGAAGTCCATGCATAGACTGTTGACTTCGCCCTGTTCTTGGTGAGTATAAAGAAATCCTGCTGATGTGTGTTGTCCTGGGAGTAGTATTGAAATGAGTCAAGCCCATACTATCTGACTGAGTCATTCCTCAACATGCTTGTATTGATGCACATTCACAAATAGAACAAGCTAATTTAAATACAGGATGCACCGCTTGTCGTTAAATACACGATTTAATAAGGTAATGACCACCTTCCATCCACCGGCATCTAGATCCCATTCATCCATCCCGCATCTGGGTCACACAACGTAGCTACCGTCCAAGCACCCTCTTGAGGCTTCGCCATCCTCGTCGCCACGGGACACGTTTGAAGTTTCTGTAGAATGTCTTGTTCGAATATCTGCGGCGCTCGTAACATGTTCCTTGTGGCTACCGGACCAGGAGCAACGGCGTTAACCGTGCAACCGTGTTTCCGTGGAAACTCCCTTGCCCAACACCGTGTAAAAGCATCGACGACGGACTTGGATGCTGAGTAGATGGATATGTCGGGCATTGGATCACGAGATGCGGTGCCGCTTATGTTGATGATGCGTGAGTCTTGCTTGGAGAGGTATGGGAGGACAGCTTTAGTCAAGAGTAGTGTGCCTCGTCCGTTGACGCCCATAATTGCCTCCCATTGCTGAGCCAAGTCTTGAAACTCTGCGAAATCATCGAATTAGGTCAGACAACTGATTCCAGCATTGTTGACGAGGATGTCTATAGTGCCACTAAATGCCGCTGCCGTCTCTCGAGCCAATTTTTCGGGGCCTTCCACGGTAGGCAGATCAGCTTCAACGATGACTGACCTTCCTGAGCTTTTGGATAAAAGATCACGAACCTCCTGAGCGTCTCTCAGCTCAGCAGGTGAAGCATAATTGATGGCAACATGAGCACCACGAGAAGTTAGCTCTTGAGCGATTGCTGCTCCAATGCCAGATGATGCACCACTGACAAGAGCTACTTTTCCGGCAAGAGACAATGCTATGTTGCTCATGTTACGAAATATTTCTGCTCTACAGGCGAGGGTGATGTTGTTGACGGTGCAAAAGCGACGAACTCATGAACGGAGAAGCCTGGCAGTCGAGTGAGTAGCAGTGTGGGTTGAATAATTTTTGGGCGTAATCAACTGAAAATAGTGCTGCTTCATCCCATGACTTCGCGATTGTCGGATTGAAGTGGCCATGCGTTGATACGCAGCGTCCGATTGGTTTCCACGGTTGGACAAGACCACAGCGAGTCACACTGTAGTGTTTTAGGTGCGTGTGTAGTTCAGGCACGTCCCAGCTGTTTGGGTCGGAGTTTGGCTGTGTTCTTGTTGCTACTGTGAGACCTCACAATTTCACACAGTTGTTGAAGCTGACTTCAGTGATCTAGCATACCGCTCTTGGGTTTCCTTACTACATAAACTACCTTATGACATCTTACCAGTGTTCTCGCCCTTAGATCAGTGGCTGACATTCACGAGACTTTAGCAGCAAAGATCCAAGAGTATTACAGTTAGTTCATGTAAGATACTAAGTGAATCAAAACGATACTCTATCTGATGCTACCTTGTCTAGATCCTTGGACTAAGCTGAAACTTCGTTGTACTCTCATTAATCCACGCGATGTCATCCTGGAGGAACTTCCTGGCTCGCACATCTCCCGAGCGAGCATGTCCCTCGAACAGCTCTGCACGAGCTGCTCGTCCACACAGACGACCCAGTCGACCGCTAGCCTCCTTATTTCTGACTTCCTGGTATGTGACTGTGCGAATAAACTTGCCGACCCAAAGACCACCCGTGTAGCGGGCGCACTTCCGCGTGGGCAAGACGTGGTTTGTTCCGATGCACTGTTTCTAGTTAGTATATGAAGTAGAGTGTTAGAATACTATAAACGCACCTTGTCACCATATGAGACGCATGTGCCCTCGCCGAGGAAGAGGGCGCCGTAGTGCTGCATCTTGACCAAGGCGTCACGAGGGTTCTCGGTCAGAATCTGGACGTGCTCTGAGGCATACTCATCTGCAAGTGCAAAGGCATCGTCGAGATTCTTAACAATCCCAACTTCACCGTAATCTCTCCATGAGAGCCCTGCCAGACCTTTGGTGGGCAATATCTCAAGTAGCTTTTCAACCGCATCGATCGATTCTCTGGCGACCTTGTCCGAGTTTGTAATTAGGACAGCAGGAGTATCCGGACCGTGTTCAGCTTGGCTTAGGAGATCCACTGCAACAGTGTACGGATCGGCGTGCTCATCGGCAACGACGAGTACCTCGGTTGGGCCGGCGAACAGATCGATGCCAATCTCACCAAAGAGTTGACGCTTGGCCTCAGCAACGAAAGCGTTACCAGGACCTGCAATGAAATCAACCTTGGGCACCGTCTCGGTTCCTCTTGCCATAGCAGCAACGGCCTGGACTCCTCCTAGGACGTAAATCTCATCGGCACCAGCCAGATACATGGCCGCGACGGTAGCCGCCGGGATCTTCCCTGAGATTGGGGGTGTGCAAGCAATAACTTTCTTAACACCCGCTGTCTTTGCTGTCAAGATGGTCATGTGTGCAGATGCCAGAAGAGGGTAGCGTCCTCCAGGAATGTAACTGAGTCACGATGTTAGACTGACATTCGTTAAACATGGGATATAACCAGGACCACTCACCATCCTACAATCTCAATCGGGTTATTCTTTTGTCCCAAAAACACGCCCGGCTGCGTCTCAATCTCAAACTCCTTGATGGATGCAAGCTGTGCCTCTGCAAAGACGCGCACATTCTTCTGCACCTCCTTGATATCTAGGATTGTTTGGGGATCAACCAAAGTCATGGTATCCTTGATATCCTCATCCGAAAGCCTGAACGAAGGAGGTGACCACTTGTCGAACTTTTCAGAATATTGACGAACTGCTGAGTCGCCTTTGGCCGTGATTTCGGCGATCACATCGTGGACAATCTGGCCGACATTGAAAGCAGGAGAGGCTGCCTCTGTGCCAGACTTTGTCGAAGGCCTCTTGAGGTAAGTTGCTTGGATGTTTGATTGCTGCGACATGATTGATTGCGGTGATGTAGATGTTGGCTGATTTCGAGCCACCGAGTGAGGGGTCCCTAGAAGCGATATACATACTCATACGATACGCCGGTTGTTTCCGAGGTGCTTGACACGATTGTCATTTCTTCGGCTCGTCAAATTTCATCAGGTTACTTGATGAACATTAAACCGGCCTCGCAATGTATCGGCCCCTCTTCTCGCCGCACATGCCATGGACAATCCGACGGTATGCGGAGTTCAACCTAAGCCTCGCAACCGGACAGAATGCCGTGAACCAGGTGACGCCTGAATAAACAATAACGAGCATCTTGGAGAACCCTTGATTAGTCGACAGCTACGATCGTCGTCGAGTCATCAATCCCCCGATTGGCCATGACAGTCTGCCCACATGTCTTCGGACCCCATGGTGGAACCCGGGGCTGGATCCACGAATCCGAGATGGGGCATCTTGTCCACATTGTTCGGCTCCACATGGAACTTGTATGTGGGCGACCTAGATTCACATTATAATACTATCCCAAGGGAACACAGTAGACTGGTGTTGAACCAAACCAGTAATTACGATGGCGATAGACATACTTTCGAATGAGAACCATCAGAATGGAGTGTCACAGACAAATGGCACCACCAGCTTGAGCAACTCTGGTGAAAGTCGGCCACTTAATGTTATCATTGTTGGAGCTGGGATCGGTGGCCTGGCAGCTGCGATAGCATTGCGCCAACAAGGGCATCATGTCAAGGTATATTTTCTCATTCAAATCATTTCTACAGAATAGAGGCTGATTTGGTGATGCGATGGAAAGATCTTTGAGACAAGCAAATTCTCCAAAGAGACAGGTGCCGCAGTCCATGTCGCCCCCAATGCCAACGGTGTGCTCAAGAAGCTGGGTATTAGTGTCGCCAGTCTTGGCGCGAGCTTGATGAACAGAGTAGGTCTGATGTCCGCTTGTTTCGTCTTTCAGCGCAGCTAAAACATTGTAGTTCATCGAGTACGATCATGAAGGTGGGCTACTTCGCTCAGTTGATCTTGTCGAACCAAACAAAGCCTGGCAACATGTAAGTACAAATGAAACGCACCATTCTCGAGAAAAGGGACTAAGAAATCTAGTCATGGCGTTTCGCCCACCGCGTTGAGTTGCACGAGGCACTTAAGAAGAGAGCCACGGGTGCAGATGGACCTGGCCCAGCAGCTGAGTTGCTCCTGGATAGCAGTGTCACAGAGGTTGATGCTACACAAGCCACCGTCACCGTTAAATCCGGTGCTAAGTTCAAGGCGGATGTCGTCCTCGGTGCCGACGGTGTGCGATCCGTTGCTCGTAAGAGTATCCCAGGCGGTGACGTCGAACTGTTTGGCTGCGGCAAAAGCGCTTTCCGCTTTCTCATCGCGAGAGAGACTCTTCTCGCAGATCCCAATACTTCGAAGGTCGCGTCTACTCATGACGAGTTGACAATTTGGTACGGTAAAGATCGTCGTGTGGTCATGTACCCGACGTCTGATAACAAGTTGCTCAACTTTGTCTGTATTCATCCCGATTCAGAATCGATTGGTGGCGATCTATGGAACACAGACTCCAACGTTGAAACACTTTCAAAGGTATATGAGTCCTTCGGTGAAGGTTGCAAGGCCATCTTGGCCAAAGCAGAGCCAAGCAGTGTCAAAGTCTGGAAGCTCATTGATATGCCCGTTCTACCAACCTGGACATCTGAGCGGTTGACTCTTCTAGGTGATGCCGCTCACCCATTCCTACCTCATCAGGGCCAGGGAGCCGGTATCGCCATTGAGGATGCTGTGTCACTTGGTGTGGTACTTGAGAGAGGGCTCTCCCCAGATGAGGTGCCTGCACGGCTAAAGTTGTACGAAAAGATCCGATACGAGCGGGCAAACCGAATCCAGCAGTATTCAAGAATGGCTGGTGCCGATCTAACTGCCAAGGGTCAACCACAACTCAACAGTCAGTAGACATATGCAAAACACGGTGGACTTGAGCTAATACGAGGACAGTGATGGAGTACACCAACTACAACTTCGGCCACGACGAGTTTGACAACAGCACCCAGCGTCTTCGAGAGTACAAATGGTCATTGACACCCAAGATGTACTGGAGGATGCCCGTAGCCTTTGGACCCATGCCTGGTCCTCGACAGTCACACTATGGTGTTATTCGGAACGCAGACGAGTCAACATTTGTGACTGCTTCCATCCGATTCAAGACCTCCAGAACTGTTTTACAGAATCTATTCCCTCCTGGCAATGGAAAGTATCGCTTCAAGGATCCCGGTACTGTGGCTTACGCTTCATTCAACTGCACTACTCTGAACAAGATGGAGTGGTTGGGCGGAACAGGGTATAACCACATCGGTCTCTACATTCACAACGTCGAGTATGAGAAGGACGACGGCACGATTCTTTCTGGAACATACATGCCTATCCTCTTTGAGTCTCTGACTGACCCCATTGTCTCGGGCCGTGAAGAGTTGGGCATGCCAAAGCTCTACACGTCCATTGAGATATTCCGTGGAAATGGTTCTTATCGCATCAAGACTGGCTGGCAGGGCTCAACTTGGGGTAACTTTGTTCTCCCAGACTTACAGCCGGAGGACATCAAGGGTGCATCCGGGCACGTCAGCGGCGACCCTCACGACAACGGCATTCTCGTCCATCGATACATGCCCCAAGTCGGTTTCGACAACAAAGGCACCGCAGAGACCGAGTATGCGGTGTTTGTGCCTTTCAAGGAGGAGAAACCGCAGCCAGTGCCGACGGCCAGGTACAGCACCAAGAGTGCTTCTATCTCGATCGACAGCTTGGACTGGACAACACTGCCGACTATGCATCATATTGTTTCGAGGTTGCAGGAGATTCCAATCTATGAGATTGTGTCGGCAACTGTAACGGAGGGTAAGGGTGTACCAGATGTTGGAGCAGCGAGGGAGGCTGAGACAGCATAAGTTGCATAGTGAATCATGATTTTTCGAGCGAGTCTCTGATAAGATACTGATCTTTGAAGTTTGCAAAGTTGTGATACCTTTATCCATTCCTGGAATAGAGTGCTTGAGGCTGGTGATATTGTTTCGTCTCTATGGATTTCCTAACTCCTCGCCTGGGTGGTTGGCGGAGTAGTAGCATTAGTCTCTGATCGACTATTATAATACCTCTGGGAATAATAAGACAATATTTGAATGAGTCTCTAGTCTCTTTGATATATTTCAAACATAATATATGGCAACATATGGGAGACAAACCAGCATACGTATTCATCATATGCCATGTCATTGCTTGGTGGGACTCTCGACGTGTCGCTTTAGGAATACTACGACCAAGTACCGGAAGCATATAATAGAACATATGAGCTTGATTTAGTCACCATTTATTGGAAAGCAGCTCAAGAAGAGTTCCTTGAAGCGAGGCGGGTACAATGTCTTCTGTAAACTCCCACATCCGGCAATATTGAGCGAGACTACCCTATATTCATGGTTTCACACAATGGGTGCACACGAACCAACGAGACCACTTTCGTCAAACATCATCTCTATGTAATCACTCATGTGCACCAAAATCACCAGTTTTCAAATACAGATGACTGTTTCATTTAATGGGTTCAGCACCTGTTCCACTTGATCCATTGTAGTACCACTTCGTGTCCCATGCTCCGCTGTCATGCCAACTCATGACATATGTCACCACTTCAAAACATCGTGGATCATGAGAAGCAGTCAATTGAACAAAGAATGCATTCTAGTCGAAACATTTACAATCTGCCCATGATTGGTCACTCAGGACATACAGAGGTATCTCCTCTATTCACGTTCCAGCCTCCCTTTCTGCCTCATTCACCACTTCCCGATCCCTCAACCCGGGCAGGATTTCAAACCCCGCAACAAGGTACTTTTTCCTTGAGGCAAACTACGGGATGTGGGATGATGATGCGGGGGTTCCCCAGAAAGATCCCCCTCCAGACCAGGGGCCCTCGCACCACGGACGAAGTGGCACCAATCGGAAGCAAGTATACTCTCTTTCTACACCCTTGTCGGACCCTGACGTTGGCTCTTGTGAGAAACCTTTCTTATGGATCTATCCATTGAGTTGCA
Source organism: Fusarium dimerum (assembly GCA_013623525.1). Classification (NCBI taxonomy): domain Eukaryota; kingdom Fungi; phylum Ascomycota; class Sordariomycetes; order Hypocreales; family Nectriaceae; genus Fusarium; species Fusarium dimerum. The sequence goes on along the minus strand of JABGLY010000795.1, from coordinate 11,016 downwards.
GTGAGAAATCCAATGCTAAATAGATAACTCTGTACTCTCTAGATGGCTTGTTACTCATTCGCAGCAAAGCAACTCATCCCCTCACTGCCCTCGTTCCAGACAATCACTTCCCCTTTCAGCGCCATGATCTCCAAAATTGCTAGTAGCGATCTACCCATCATCTGGAGAAATGACCTTGACAATGCCTCTGCCTATGAGGAGGCACGTGTTGGTCGCGTCTTCAACCACCGACGGCCTGCTCGTTACCCCCGCGCAGTTGTCCAGGCGTCAAAGGTCGAGCATGTAGTTGAGGCAGTGCAACTGGCAAACAAGCTCGACTGTCGTGTGTCGGTGCGCTCAGGTGGCCATTCTTGGGCTGCTTGGAGTGTACGAGAGGATGCTATACTTATTGATCTGGGTCAATTGCACCGCATCGATGTCGACAAGGAGCGTCGTGTGGCGGTGGCATCCCCAAGCACCACTGGCAAGATGCTGAATGGTCTTCTCAACAAGATGGGCCTCATGTTTGGCGGTGGACACTGTCCGGATGTTGGACTCGGAGGTTTCCTGCTGCAAGGGGGAATGGGCTGGAACTGCAAAGTGAGTCAATCTTGAGTTTTACGATATTTCTGGGTGGCTCTCCTGACATATGACAATTCAGAATTGGGGTTGGGCTTGTGAACAGATCCTCGGTATCGATGTAGTGACAGCAAAGGGCGAACTCGTACATGCAGATAAGGACAACCATAGTGATCTATACTGGGCAGCCAGGGGCGCCGGACCAGGTATGTGTACTAGGAAGACCTGCATATATCGATCAACAGGGCTAACTTCTGGTACAGGTTTTCCAGGCGTAATTGTGGCCTACCACTTGCAACTACGAGAGAGCGCTAATGCCATGCTCTCATCCACGTTCGTGTATCCCACGAGTAAATACCGAGAGGTTCTACAATGGGCCATCGACATTAGCCCTACATACAATGACAAGACAGAGATCGTCGTCATCTCAGCAACGCCTCCTGAAATCGGTGAACGTTGCATAATCGCTCTTTTCGTGGTCCTTGAGAACGACCTTGAGAGATCGCGCGCTGCCCTAGAGCACGCAAACAAAACCAGACCATCTGGGTTCCTCGTGGAGGCAATAAACAGCCCAACTTCGCTGGCCGATCAGTATAAGAATCAGGCAGAGGCAAACCCCGAGGGACATCGCTACTGCGCGCAAAACGCCTATATTGAGAACGACGCTGATGTCCCCGGCGTTCTCGAGGGATGTTTCCTCACACTTCCCAACCCTAAGAGCTTCACCATCTGGTATGCCATGAACCCATGCAGTCGTAGACCTCTACCAGATATGGCACTCAGCATGCACTCTGACCACTACATGGCGATTTACACCGTCTGGGAGAACGAGAAGGATGATGAGCCACGACAGCGTTGGGTCAAAGACACGATGCGTGATCTGGTTGCAACGGGACAGGTTGTTGGTGCGTACATGGGTGATTCAGACTTCCAAGAGCGTGAGTCCAAATTTTGGAGCACGGATAATGCGAAGAAACTGGCAGAGATCAGAAGAAGAAATGATCCTGATGGTAGAATATGTGGATATCTTGACAAGGGAGATCGGTCGGGCGTGGCTGGTCTACAGAACATTGAGCGTTTTACATAGCCAACTTATATATCATGGAATTGCAAGTTTTGTTTCTATATTTACATCATAATGAGAGTCAAGTAACCGAAGTGGGTGAACAGCTCTTGGACCATTCATGATTCTGTTGACTACATCGCTCAACTTATAGCCATATCTCTAACTTTTGTGAGCTATAATTTATGAATGTCACTCATAAGCCTAAGCAAGATGTCCTTATCACCATCACATCTATCATATATTCATTCAATTAAGCTAAGTAATCCTAATGAATATCATTCTTATAACCTAAATCTGCTAATACTCCTCAACACTTAGGACTACTCACGACTGCAGAGACAAATATTGCTCAATCAATGCCGGTCGTGCCCTTGTGCGACTATCCCTCAACCAATGATCCAGTGACTTTTCAACTCCCAAGTTCTCCTGTCTAACCTGAACACATTGAATCTTCTTCATCTTGCCATCCTCCATCTCATACCGCGCCCATACCTCGAGTCGTACAGTTCCACCCTTCTGAATATCTTCAAAACCGCCTGGGCTGATCTCCCCAGGCTTCAAATCTCGGGTTGCCTGGAAGCAAGTCTCCATGACGAATAGGATGCCGAGTCCGTCGTCCCCGATGATAAGCTCAAGGGGGGTAAGGACCTCAGTCCAGGTCTCAAATAGTGGTAGATAATGTCCCTTGATACCCTCTGTGCCAACGAGAGGAGCTAACCCTTCAACAGCTGGGAGACAGAGCTGGACGTCGGGAGCGTAGTAGCTATGTTGGGCTTCGTAGTCGTGTGCATTAAAAGCGCGGATGTACTCAAGGAACTCTTGGGTTGTGTACTTCTTAGAAGAGGTACTGGCACTTGCGTTGTTGAAAGAACCCATTATGGCGGTTGTTTGTGTTTAATTGGTGGCGATGGTTTAGTGTAGATAATATTGTAATGATTTCCTCAGAGTCCTACGGAAGACATGTGATTGATATAAAGCATGGTCAATCTTGTCATGACTGACCAGCCAGTTGATCCGAGACCTGAATAATAAGTGATGCGGGGAAGAGTTACACTAATCCCCTTGTAAAACACATCTCTCGTTTGTCTCACGGGGTAGATTGCATCGATCAAGGTGGAACGACCCGATGTGGCACCAGGACCAACCATGTCGGCCCCATCTTGACAAGCAGGCTGGGAAGTATGCCGCACTAAGGAGGATCGGATGTGCTTTTTTTCTGCTCTTCAAACATAGCCGTGCATTTAGTCACTCGTCTGGGAATATGCTTGTTGTGGTGAACCAAACAGGGACAGGGGGTGTACAAATAGATGCCAGATACAGTATCAGGAGTTCAAACATGTACTATTATAATGCAAGTCTATCTCACGACTAAACACAAGACAACTGGCAAGATGGTTTGTACGGTACATGGTCAATTGATTGCATAAATGATTACGAGAAGACTCGTAACCCGTTTAGAATAGAAGTGAAGTAGCAAACAATCCCAAGCTCAGGTTGCCCTGTCTCACTCATATCTCAGTATCAACCGTCACTCATCCATCTTGTGAAAGCGACTCAACTGAACGACACACAAAGAACAACGTATGAAACAAGATAAGAGAGCCCTCCCTTATTCACCAACCTCACGATCCTCGTCCCAGTCTACAAGCCTCTTAATGAAGAACCAATTAATGGATTCATGTCGGATCTTGCTACCCCAAATGAGGAGAGGGATCCAGAGAGCAAAGATGGCAAAGTTAAGTCCGCTCAAGGTTGCCATGACAGTCATAATGCCCGACTTCTCAATCCAGGGATTAAAGTAGAAGGAAACAAGGAATCCAAAGGCAGCTTAAATGGCATTGTTAGCATGATGTGCCGATAGTACATAAGACCAGTACGTACCCTTGAAGCTGAGCTGGACAACAACGGCTTCACCAGCAATGGGGCGGTAAGCATCGATAACATAGGTCAAAACAATGTTTGATGATTGTGTAATGACAAAACCAACTACAACTTGTCAGCGTTGATACTCGAAATATATAATATTGTCCTCTTACCAAGCGCAAGGCCGATAGTGGGCACGATCCAGTGGTATCCCTTGTCAAATCCAACGCCGTAGAGCATGCATCCTAGAGGCATGGCAACCATGGAGATGGACAATGTGGGCAGACGCATCTCAGGCTCACGAAGACCACCGTTACGGCTAGTCATCCAGTTGGCGACGGCATCACACAACCAACCACCACCGAAGATACCAGTAACGGATCCGACAACGACTGACAAAAAGATGCAGCCCAACTGCTTGCTGTTGAAGCCATATGCAGTGCTGTAAGCTGTTGACCAATGCGAGGTGATAGCGACAAAAGCACCGATGGAAATGGACATGACCAGAGTGGCAAAGAAGACAGGAGGCAGGGCAAACAGGGGAATGGGTCGGAAGAACATCTTGACCAAAGACTCTTGGGTCAGAGCAGGGCGGAAGACACGAAGCATCTGGCCATAAGTTTCCTTAGTTATAATTATTGAGTCATCCGCGGCTGTCTGTGGGCGGGAAACGTGAGAGGCACTGGCAGCGCCTTTTTCGGCAGTCGAAGCATCGTCAGAGTCTTTGACACCAAGGATCTGATGATCTCTATTGGCTTTCGACTCACGCTGGTAAGCAGTCTCGGGCATGCTGAAGAAGACGGCAAGGAGGAGGGCCCCCGTCATACCGGCAACGATATAGTTGATGAGTCGCCAGCTATGGTTGGCAGAAACGAAGCCGGTGATGAGGATACCGAAGGCAACACCGCTGGACAAACAGGCAGAGTAAACGCTGAGAAAAGAGATGTTAGCTAATGTTTTGGCACGTGAAGGCGAGAAGACTTACGACATGACGAAACCACGTTCGTGCAAGAATGTAACATCGGCGATTGTCAAGGGCGCCAGACAATCAGCAGATCCCGAAGCAAATCCCAGAACAATTCTGGCAGCTAACAAGTTGGCATATTGGTTGGCGTTGGCGCACCAGATGGCAGCAGCCAGGTAGATGGTGAAGGAGATCAAGTAGATGGGACGTCGGCCGTACTTGATGATCAAAGGCATAAAGAACAAGTTGGAGATGCCCTGGGCAAAAGCAAAGGTCGAGAAGAAGTAGGCTGCGGCAGATACTTTGGTCACGAAGGTTGCATCAGCTGGAGTGACACCGAAGATTTGCTGGACGATCTGAAGCATGGCAACTGATGGACCGGCGGCGAGGAACTGCGAGACGAAGACGGCCATGCAGGTGATGATGCAGATGTAGTATCGAAAAGGTGCAGACCTGGGTAGTATGCTGTTAGCTGATGTTGATGATAAGGCAAAAAAAGAGGGTGATTGGACTCACCAGGTGAGGGGGTCATTGGGATCATCTGAAGGCATGGGAATCATCAAGATCTCATTGGTATCGACGTGTCGCAACTGGACACTGCCCAAAGTGCGACCCTTTGCTTTAGCCATGATGTCTGCCGAATGATTGACGAGCAGGTCTTGAAGATGAGATATGAGAGAGAGAAAGGGAAACTTGGAGTTGGAGTTGAGGATGCAACTTGCAGAAACAATACTTTTCTTTCTCTTCGATAGATGGAAGACTTGTCCTTTATGTGCTTAAAGAGTCTCGGACGAAGACCCATGTCCCATTCCCCCAGACGTGATAACCCGATATGTTGTCAGTTACATTTGCCTTGAATGTGATTCGGACATGCAAAGGGTGAAAGGGGGGGAAGACAGTTGGTGGGGAAGATCCTGGGGAATGCCCACGGGGGGAGAGAAAGATCTGGGGTACGCGTGGAGCTAACGAGGTTATCCGGATTTCACGGACCCCCTCAAGAGCCCTCAAGAAAATAGATCTTAGATCCACGTGACTAGATATCTGAGATGTCCTGTCCGATTGGTACCACCGCCGGGTCAGGTCTCGAAGCCACAAGTTACTAGCTGGTGACATTCCCCGGAGATAGTGTTCAAAAGGCTACCGTCTTAACCAAAATCGGGAGTAAAATATCAAGATCATCCTGCAACTCAAAGATCTCCCTTGGTTGGAGTAGTAATAATTCACTCAACTAGCCTAACGCAACAAAACAAATGTCGGCAAAAGTCGCGTTGGTCACCGCTGCATCGGCAGGTCTGGGCGCCTCTTGCGTGAAAGCTCTCGCGTCGCACTATCGAGTTGTTGTGAACTACAACTCACGCGCAGAAAAAGCAGCTGAAGTGATCAAGGAGGCATTCGAAGTTGAACCACAATATCAACTCGGCAAAGGTGATGCTCGCTTCCACGCCATTGCAGCAGACGTCACAAGTAAAGAGTCAATCCAAAATCTTGTGGACCAAACTGTCAAAACCATGGGGAGATTGGATCTGGTCGTCTCCAACGTTGGATGGACACGCGTTACTGATTTCCAAGATCTGGAGCAACAGAAACATGACGATGACTGGGATAAATGCTTTGACGTCAACGTGAAAAGCCATTTCTGGCTATTCTGCGCTGCAAAGCCTCATCTGGAGAAATCTTCCAAGGGGGGTGCTTTTATCAGTGTTGCCAGCGTTGCAGGCGTCAAACCCAGCGGGAGCAGCTTGCCCTACGCGGTCACCAAAGCAGCGCAGATATTCCTGCTTCAGTCGCTTGCTACGATTTCCGGTCCAAACGTTAGATGCAACAGTGTCAGTCCAGGTCTATTGATGACGGAATGGTAAGTTATTCATGCTATAATTGGTGGCTAATGTGATTTGTCGCTGATCGGTTGGCGGTTACAGGGGCAAGCAATTCACGGAGGAGCAGATTAAGAACTGGGAGGCACGCACCAAATTAAATCGTCTGGCAGAGGTGGGGGATGTTGCCGAGACGATAAAGATGTTGGCTTTGAGTGGAAGTATCACGGGGCAGAATGTGGTGGTGGACAGTGGTTTCTCAGTCTAGACATTATTATCATTGCCTACACAACAAGATTGTATAGACAGATTTGACTTGAACTGCATTTTCTTAGCTTCGTAATCTAGCCAGAAAAAATTACACTACACAACCCAAGAGCTTATCTTGCTTCTATTCAGTTGTAGACACCCAACATGGATCTCGACCCATGTTCTAGTCTAACTTATACAGTAACCAACCCACCACAAGCAGCAATGTGATTCCCATTAATCCACCGTGCCCTCTCCTCACACAGAAACGCAACTGCAAAAGCAACCTCCTCAACCTCTCCCAGTCTCGGTCCACAGGGCGTAGCATCAATAGTGACCTGCAGGATCTTCATAGCCTCCTCTCCAGCATCCCCAAACCCAGCCGTCTTTGTCGGTCCAGGGCTCACAGCATTCACTGTGCACCCATATTTAGGCGGTAGTTCCTTGGCCCAGCACCTCGTAAAGCTGTCCACCATACCCTTCGTACCAGCGTAGATGGTCTGGCCTGGAGGAGGCGCACGAGCTGAGATGCTGGCAATGTTGACGATGCGCCCGCCACCGCCAGTGCTGACAGGGGGGAGATGCGGCAGAACAGCTTGTGTGAGGAGAAATGTACCTCTGCCGTTAAGGTTGACTAGATGATCCCAGTGGGCGAGTGTTTGCTCGGCCAGTGGCAGGTTCACAGCTAGTGCTGCATTGTTGACCAGGATATCAACCTTGCCAAATGCTTTGACTGTTTCGTCAACAAGCTTCGCGGGTCCTCCAACAGTAGAGAGATCTGCCTCTACTACCAGACCCTTCCCACCAGCCGTCTGAAGCACTTGTTGTGCATTCTTTTCTTCTGAAGGAAAAGGATAATTGACAACAACTGTTGCTCCTCTCGAGGCAAGCTCCTGGACAATCCCGGCACCAATGCCTGAACTGCTGCCAGATACAATAGCAACTTTACCGTATAGTGACATGTTGAGGAAGTGAAGTGGTGTCTAGTTTAGGTTTAGGGGTTGCTGCTGTGTCTGTTGAGTTGGAGATGTTAAGGACCTATGACTGCTTGGGGGTAAATCGTAGCGTTATTTGAAATATGTCGATTGCTCACAATTGAATTGGTACCACTCTCATTTCCCGGGATGGGCCAGTTTGCTTCGACTATTAACTGGACGTGCGGGGAAGCAAGGTCGAGACTCCAAGTTGGTTCCCCTGGATAGCACCAAGCTCGGTACTCCTACCCACCCCGGTCCGGCGGTTGATCTTCCACTTGAATCCAGTTACTCCATGAACGATACTGACGCGGCCTCCGAAGTGGCCAGTGGCGCTGTCCCGAATGGGGCGACCACTCTGTCTGCCGGCACTGAACCACCCACCACAAGTCCGGGGTAGATGAAGTCTGGGATACAAGACTGAGAGATCACAGCAATCGACCATTGTCTTGATGTATCACAGCACACAACCTGGTCTTTTGTCTATGCCACCAAAAATAACTTTCACAATGTCTTCTCAAGCAAATCACCCCCCAAACGACCTCCGGCCTCTCAAGCGCTTCATCACAGACCACAACACTGCTGGCAAAGCTGTTTTCTCAAAAGAAATTTCTGAACAACTTGACTTTGAAACAATCAACAACGGCGATGGCTTCAGTCTCGCCTATGCAACCAACACCACACCAGTTAATCTGCGTGACAACGCCGACATTGCCACATATGCCAATTTCCAAAAGAATCCCCCTGGCATCATGGTCCCTGGCGGCAGTGTGTTGCGCATTGTGGATATCTTGCCAGGCCAGACGTCTGCTATGCACCGCACTGTGAGCTTGGACTATGGAGTCGTGCTGGAGGGAGAGATCGACCTGATTCTGGACTCGGGCGAGACACGCCGGATGAAGAGGGGGGATGTGTCGGTACAGAGAGGGACGAACCATCAGTGGAGGAATGTTGGCACGAGTTGGGCTCGTATGTTGTATGTACTTCTGGATGCCACACCTGTTGAGATTGGGGGAAAGGTGCTGGAAGAGGACTATGGTGGCATTGAGGGTGTGCCACCGTCAGGGGGTTCATAGTCTGTTGGTTGTATCGTCGGTGTTTTGAGGAACATCCCTTCAACTGCCATACATTAATGGAGAAGATCAAGCATTTAAAGAAGTATTACTTAGCATTGAACTTACAGATTTATGTCCCAACGGTGATTTGTCTTAGGCGTTGTGACAGTTGAAATCTCGCACTACTTGGGAATAACAAGCCTACCAGTAGGTAACAGTGTCCGCTTGATAATGACAGTCTGTTGCAACCAGATGACGGTACTCTATCCGTGCCAGAGGCTTCTGTTATTCAAGTGCTTGACTATGGCCACTTTATACCAGGCCAAATACGATGCATTTGTCTATTTTCTCTATTCTACCAACAATCCTTCGCAGGTTTCAATCTCATAACCCAAAACCTATGAAATGTTGGACGCTTCTGGAATGATGGGAAGTGTCACGTAGTTCTGATAGTGTGGCCCAAAGTGTACATGGTTATATCCAGCGAACTTTGCCTCGGTTCTGTCGCGATGAGTGTCAGTTATGCATAAAAGGACAAGACAGAGTATATTGGATGGGACTTACCGGTCCTCGGGTCCTGCGTGTTTAAAAATACCACATCCCTGAGTATCGCCCGACGCAACCTCCAAGACAATACGGCCTCCCTTCTCAACCACCACGCTCGTGGGCCAAAGCTCAACGTCAACGGGATAGACCTCGCCTGGAATAACAGGCTGAACATCGGTGGAGAAATAGTCACGATGTGGCAAGTATTCGCGATGTCGGGGATGGCTCTTGTTGACTTTTCGGAGACTGACACGCAGCCAACCCTTGCAGAGAGGGACTGGGTCGCCTGCAGTGCCTGTGTAGAACACTTCCTCGCCAGAGGGATCAAAGTGGCGGAGCGTAAGGAACAGGTCTATATCTCTAGGAATCGGCTTGCCGATATATGCTGTCGCTGAGACGTTCAAATGAGCAACCGGATGACCAGTGATTTCCGTCTCAGCTTCGAATGGACGCGTTGAGAACTGAATCAGTTCAGGACGCTCCAATGAACCGAGTGCATGATAGGAAAGCTTCTTGAAGGAAGTTGATTGTTGGAAATCTTCGGTCAGCAGCTGCTTGTCTGAGGTGAGATTGAAAGGTTTATACACGGTTCGTGCGATCGGCCACTCCTGTTCAGGACGACGCGCAAAGCTCTTTTCAGCCGCGGGGTTGTTGAAGCCTACATTGCCCTTGCGCAAGACCACGCTAACAGGAGGAACCTTGCCAGTTGACCAGCCATCATTGTCTTGACCCTTTAGAAAAGCATCGAGGAAGCTCTTTTGCACAGCAACCTCCTCGTCGTAGTAGAATGGCAGGTCATGACGTCCGCAGATGAGGCGTAGAAATTTCTTCTCTGAGCCTGCGTTGAGGTAACCTTGAATATTACCACGAAGATGCAGCATAATACCACCTAGATTAGCGGCAGAGAGAAGAGGAACCTTGATATCCTCCATGGTGTATTCCTTTGAAGCGTAGTATTCGTCATCTCGGAAGTAGTTATTGGCGTTATCAACCTGCTGGTCGTTGCGGTTGGCTTTCAACGCATCTTCTGGCAGAACACCATCAATAGGATCGTCACCCCATTTCCGGGAACTGCGATCGCCAAGTCCGTACTGATTGGAAACGACTTGACGGTTCCACCAGAAAGAAATAAACTCATTCGAAAGAATGCCTCCGTGACGGCATCGGTCTCGATAATAGTCTGACATGCCCTCCCAGGGGATGATAGCTGATAGGCCCTTTGGCTGCAATGCAGCAACTCTCCATTGGGTACCGGAATAATATGAAATGCCTAAAAGTCCGACTTTTCCAGAAGACCAGGACTGTTCAGCAGCCCATTCAATGGCATCGAAGAAACATTCACAGGTAGACTTTGACATGGTATCTAGCAGACCGGGTGACTGACCGGTACCACGCTCGTCTACGCGAACAATGGCATAGCCGACAGATGTCCAGTAACCAGGGTCAGGGACCTCCCAGGCGCTGTGGGCGGAACGTTGTGTATCAGGCAGCTCGTCAAAAGATTGTTTGTGGAAGCTTGAGCTTGAGTCAGCAATAACTCACAATTGTCTGATGACAAGAAGAAGAGAAAACTCACTTCTCATAGTAAATGTCTTTACCGTACGGCCCATATGTGACTAGCACCGGCACTGGAGACTTGTCCGAAGATTTTGGTCGATAGACATTTGCCCTCACGATTCCAGAGGTACTTTTTAAAGGGATTGTGACATTCTTTTCAAAAGTGTAAGGAAAGCTGTCATTGTCGACGATACGTGCGTCTTTGTGCGAGGCGGCCATGTTGGTATAGAACAGGAATCCTTATGATAGTGGAAGTGCTTTGAAACTGATATACTGGCTGACAGCACGTAGCTGAAAGAGTCCTGAATTTAAAGCTTGGATTAGGCCAATCTGAGATGATACCATCGCTCGGGTGGACGTGGTGCTTGTT
>JABGLY010000792.1:0-15755 GCA_013623525.1 Fusarium dimerum | reverse complement strand
CTCTTTTCCTCTCTCACGCATGAAGAATACTTTACCTGGTTTTAGTTTCCTCACTTTTAATTAGGCATATGGTTGATAGATTGGAAAGTGAAGAAAAAAAAAAAGTGAAAGAGAAACGCCACTGTTGAGGCTACAGTATTAGTTATGGTCTGTGCACAAAGTTAGTGTTTGGAACAAGAGTGTTATCCCCGGATGACAAGCGACGAAAGCATGTTGATGGGGTCCAAGCCCCCTCCTTTCGTTTGATGTGCAGCTGTGAGAAGGGGATTGAGAACAGGGAGGGTCGGGGGGACGGGGACGTTGTGAGGCTGGAATCGGAGTAGGAGCCAGGGACCCGAAACAAGCGATACCAAGCTTCTCTTTCCTCTCTCTCTCTCTCTCTCTCTCTCTCTCCCTCCCTCCTTCTCTTTCTACTTTATTGAGCCTGGTCGGTTTAAGTTCAACTTTGCTGCAGGGGAGGGCGGAAGCAGAAGGAGGAAAGGGGGGCGTGTGGAAAGTTAGAGAGAGAAGCAACAATAATGCTGTAAATTAATATCCCGTACCTATGGCATTTCCATTAGTACTGGACCAAGTGGATAGTCGAGGCCAGCATACCGCCGTTGCGCGGTCACTTACTTTGGAAGGCGAGTTCTGTTCGGTTCTGTTTATCCGCCATCTCACCTCATCTGTGTGTGTGTGTTCTCAACCAGCAAAGGGCGGCGACGCAGAGGGGCCTGTGCGTCCAGGTGTGCAAATCCCAATATTCCACTAAGCAGTTTGTACAACGTAGCCACAATCACAACCGTCTGGCACCGACTGGTTGGTACACTTGGGCAAGTACAAGTTAGGCCAGATCCGACGAAGAAATCAAAGTGGATTTCTATGTGGAACGGGGGAAACAGAAACAGAAACAGTACGACCCTCTCGCCACACATTCTTTCATGATTAGGAACTCTCCCTAATTGCCTAAGCCGAATCGATGCTATGCTTGCGAATGTCAGAAGCAATGGGTGTCGAGTGTCGAGGGGATGATGGATGGGTGAAAGTGAAAGTACTGTATGATTAGAAGGTAAAGAGAAGGAAAAAAAGACCTTGCTCGATCGCCGTCTCAATGTGGAGCTCCGCAGATGCTCGGAAATGCCAAAACTTGAAGAGTGCAATGTCAAGTTCATGGAATCATTCTAATGCTTAACGTTAGGCAGCATGCCTCCATTGCAATGTGGTTGGTGAAGGGTGTAACCAGCTGAGGAGGTTTAGCATTAACGATATTGGTTTAACTTGTCGATCCGTGTCAGTGTCAATGTCAAGATCTATGGTTGGTGGTCAATGCCAGCTGGTCTCAGGGCATGTCATGTACCTTAGGTAGTATCACTACTGGACTGGACTGTACTGTAGAGCACACTTTTTTTTTTTTTTTTTTTTTTTCCAAAACCTGCACAGGATGGCGTGCGCTAACCAATATAGCTCTTGTGTAATCGCAATACAAAGTCTAGGTACTTAGACGCGGGGAAAGTTAAACTTCGCCCGTCGCCAACCGTGCAAACTGCTCGCTTCCATCCAGGGCAAAGTACTGTATCGGATGCACTCCAGCACAGACCGAAAAGCACGATGGAAAGCGGCGTCCAAAGGATCAGACAAGACGTTGTGTGGCGTCGTGGCTAATGATCTTTGCGTCGTCTTGTGTAACGCTGCTTGCCTGTAATCGTCAAGCTATCCGTTCGATGCAAAGTTGAGTTGTAGAGTATTGAGTCAGAAGATCAATCCCTGCTGTGATATCATCCCAACTACCATCCGTCATGTCTGACTGTGTTCGGACTCCGCTTTCACATCTCATGGTCATCGAATCTCATGTTTAATCTTGACGCATGTATCGGGCGTGCTGGCCTTTAGAAACAGATCGACGAGGACCCTGGACGACTCGACTACAACACCTACTACAATAACACACACATGTACGCATACGCATACGCATACGAACACGTACATGAACCTGGGCACAGTACGTACAGTAGTTTCTCCATGTAATGTTTCTGCGGCGACTCAACAAACATGTTCCGCGATCCGCTTCTCGTTCGGACTCGAACGAGCTGATACTGATGCTGTAATAACGGCACACTCATGGGATGAGGGGTGAAGAAACATATGTCTCATACGCAGCCAACTGGCAAATCAAGAGCTTGCGGAATGCATCCCTGACCCAGATCCATGGGGAAGAGACACAGTACTGTACTCTACCGTACCGCAACTCACAGTGATTCGCATCCACAACCACATACCCCTAGCTTAGGGGAGGCGGCTCGTCCTGCGCAATCCTCTCACCATAACTGGGGTCGTGTTGGAATTTGATGCCGCTTCTGCTCCTCGATATTGACAGGTGGCGGCTGTCCGCCCGGTCAAATGACATGTTTGAGATCCGAATCAGGGTGTTCCCACCATGACGCATTGTCCTGAGATGCCCATTGTCTCTGATTCCATTCCCATCCCATATCATGGATGTACTCGGACGTATCGAATTGCGAGTTTATGAATTGGCATAAAAGCCCCAATGTGCACTTCTGACGAATGGCGTATTAGACCTGACCCAACCTGGACGTTTGAACCTGCAAGGTGGTAGTATAGCTAGTAAGGTTACTCTCAAGCAGGTAAAAACATTGCTAAACACGGCAACGAACGGGTCGAGGTGGTGATCGATCCCTGTTTTGCTGGCACTGTACTCGACGTGAATTCTAGCGAGGGGGGCGGGCTGCTCAAGGAAGCATAAAAAATAGCGATTGGCTACCCGGATAGATCCAGTTCACTTCTGATTGCATTGCAACGGTACAGTACTCTGTACTGTCACAGCACACTGCAATTCTAGATTGATTAAAGTTAGCTCTTGGCTTGATCTGCCACAGCTAGGGAAGCTCGGGGCAAAGCACCCGGCTTACCCATAGGAGTCGATAGGACCAATCGGTCTTGGTAGCAATAGAATTTCCAAGAGAGAACTTATGGAGGAAAGACTGTGAATGAAACAGATGGAACAAGCCCTGATCCGCATATGCATAGCATACACAGATAATGACATATGCCCAGGGCATATAGTCAAAGAAGAGGAGGTGAACGCGAGAGAAGAGATACACTGATTGTCACTTACTGTCTGTTGCATGTTGCTAAGAAGCCAATATCGTATCTCCTCAACCAAACCACCAGGCAGGCCTTGAAAAAGAAGTGGAAGAAATCGCAACCGGATCGCGGCGTCTGGCCGCGCCCAGTAGCCGGCCCGAGCAACTTGATCGCCAGATATGATCAAAAGCCCCTGCTGCGGCAACAACATGACTCGGCTTCCTTTGCCTTTTGCTTTTCGAAGAGGAGGCCACGAGCGAGGCAAACCCTTGCTGCCTCCAACGTGGGGGGGTTTGGGGGTCTTTTTTGAGACAAGCAGCCAAACACATTGTTCTGTTTTTCTAGGCAAGCGAATGACGCACCTTCCGCCAGGAACACTGAAGAACCAGGGCTGCTTAGTGTAGTTCTCCCGGGACATCTATAATTGCTTCTGATGGAGCAAGACGTGGGAGGCACTTTTTCTTCTTTTTTAGCATGACTGAGCGTCATTGAAAAAAGTCGGCCTCGAGGCAGGTTAAAAAGATAACAGGTACTATGTGCAACACTACCTATGGTGCGACACAGGGTCGAACGGGTGGTGGTAGTGGAACAGCATGATGATGATAGTGTACTACTACCATGGAGTAAACGTTCCTGAGGACAGGAAGAGAGAAGGACAAACAGAAAAAGAAGGGCACGAAAGTCAGGTTATTGAAGATGAATGTCTCAAGGCTTCAGGTCTAACAATAGAAGTATGCGCCAGGTAGAAGCGCATACCACCTTGTACGGAAAGGTCGACCAATCAGTCCAGTACCCACGCTGCGAGAACGCCACTCAATACTAACAACTTGCTTTTTCGCTCGTTTAGACTTGTTTTTTTGTTTCAACTAGTACTGTAATGTTGAGGATAACTGAGGTCAATGGAAGTCGTCGAAAGGCTGGGCAGGCTGATCAGTTGGTTCATTTATCGTAGCCCAGGTTCCTCGTGCTCAACTGTATTATATGTCCGGCAAGTAATTAGAGTATCGCCAGATCCTATTGTTGCAGTGGGTACAAGGATGCTAGGGGCAATCATGGCCTTGTTCGGGCGACAAGGTACCTTAGGTAGGTACCAGTCAGGGTTTGAAGAGTTGATTAAGCCTTGAGGCACTGAGGTGCTTGGACCACAACCAGTAGGGTACCTAGATTACGCTTCCCGCTCCCTGTTCTGCTAATACACGGTACAGTCCAATACAGTACAGCCCACCTCATGTAGCACAGGAGAGGGACAAGGCGAGCACGGGCAGCAGGATGGCATGGGCCATCCGATCCCATTCTCCATCTGGTTGAAGATGCATCATTTTGATCTAGATGGCCGTAGAAACCCAGGTTCTTTGAGATGGATAATTGTCGAACAGCTGTGAGGCAGGCCTATGAGATGATCACCGTCTGGTACATGGTCAATGACACGTCACTTGAGAAGCAAGCAGCCAAAGTTCAGTAGTTCATGATGCCAATTCCTGAAAAGAAACAGTGGCGGCCCCTTACTCCATAGTGGACGACGCGGACCTGTCAACCCGTGTCGCCTCGGATCACCAAAGCCGCCGTCGAGTGGAGCGGGCTGTGGTTGATGGAGCAGCCTGCGAAGCTAAAAGAGCCGAGCCGTACCGCTTGCTTCCCTTCCCGTCCAGTATCCGTACCACCGTCTACTGACCAAATTCTGGAGGTCAAGTTGAGGCGAGATGACTTGGCACAGGCGAGGGAAGGGCATCCGATTAGGTTTCTGTCTTGGCTCATTTGTGTATGTTTGGGATATTTATTTGAAGAGAAAAGAGGGCAATTCTGTGTTCAAAGTGGGAAATAGAGAAGCACCTACTCTGCTGACGATTCGCGGCCACATACTTCACCCACCAATGAATAGGTAGTAGGTAGATACCCTGGGTCAGGAATTGAGAGAACAACATCAACACCAAACCTTGACGGCAATTTCGATGCTGTCGGTATGCCCTTCGCGCCGGAGCTCTTAGCATATGATGAGATGAGATGAGGTGAGCAAGAACAGCCCTCAAGCCCTGCAGCAAGTGTCATTGCATTGCTAGAGTTAGCTGGGATAAAATGGAGAAGGGACAAGTGCACAGGGGGCGGACCAGAAGATCGAGACTTCCCACTCATCGATCTGTTACAATGCATAAGCCTGTGACTTGTTATTTTCACCTACATCTACTACCGATAGGTAAAAGGCAGGTAGGTGGTGAGGTAGGGCATACAAGATCGATCCAAGTCAGAAGGGGGATGATGGGTAGGAACGAAGCATACAGGTCATAACTTGAAGTTGATGGATGCCTGAGCAGGAGCAGTTACCTCACAAATCCCTGCCATTACAGCTGCTTACCCCGGTCACCAGTTGCTTTGACCTTCGTGGAAGGAGGTACGCATTAGGAGAAGTGAAAAAAAAAAAAAGAAGGAGAAGAAGAAGAAGAATGGAAACTCTTTGCAGCGATTCCTGACTTAAACAAGATATATCCTCTTGCTCGCTTTCTTCTCTCTCGCCTGTAGTTTTCTTCATCCTTTGATTGCAAAATCAACAACTTCGAGCTTGATTGATTTAGGGGCTCAGCCGATTCCCATGTCAGTCTCAGCGTATCGTTAGTATACCATCCTGCTGAAGAGCACATCTACTGTACCTCCCTTTCTGTCTGTATTTCCCCGCCCCACTCTCTTCCTGCCCCGTCCATGTACAGTACGAATTACAGTGGTTCTTCTCACAGGCAGACACTGAACCTCCATATCCTGGCCCACCTGAAAAATAATCCACATGCCCGTTCCACAACACAACTCACAACAACAGCAAAACCATGCGTACCGTACCGTACACTCACAACCTGGCACTTGGCAACCTGAACCTAGCATGCACATTATTCTAGCATGGGTGGGCTAGACACGCCCGTCATGATCTGAGATCTCACCTGGTCTGCCTGGCCAGCCGATACAGTCTGGTCTGCAGGCAGACATGCGCCATGCCACCTTTGGACACAGTAGACATGCCACTACTGCAGGGCTGTACGTTTACAGCAAAGCTCCTATGAAGTGTCACCACCCTGGAATCCTAAAAGGCCAACTCAAAGCCCATATCGTCTCAACACTGGACAAAAACAGTTATTCAGCTCCAATGGGCAAGCTTAGCCGCTTATCCTTGGCGCACCCTCTTCCCTCTCCTGGGAAACAGTGGTGAGAAGCTAACAGTTCTGGTGAGTACAGGACAGTACCGGTACCATGTAGCAGATCAACACCGGAATCCAGTAGATTCGAAAGCTCCTAGGCTCTCATATCTCTCGGCTCAGCTCAGGTCTGCTCAACTCAGTTAGATGGGGCCTCCTTCTCTTCTGCCTCATGTATACCTTCGCTGTGGGGCAGGAAATGGAATTGATCTTATCCATGATAACACCGGTATTGTATACGACTATTCCTGGACAGCAAGCCTGTCGAAGCAAGGACGTGTTTCGCACATCGATGAACCACCTTGTACAGTCAGTACTCATAGGCTCCTCTTGAGACCGCCCGCCGCGCAGCAAAAAGAAACAAACAGCGAATGATGCAATTCCACCACCTGGAGATGCAGCCAGACCACTCTAGAAAGTGTGGGCTTACTCTCATCGCCCATTGCTCATTCAATCGCAAGCCTCGCATTATACCTGTGTCTCACTCTCTTTACTAGTGTGGTACCACACTCAGTTGTACGTCTCAACCAAAGCGGACTCTCCTTCTCGCCTTTTTCTTTCTTTTTCCTTCATATTTTCCTTTTGATCTCTTACCCTGTTCCCCCCTCATTACTCTAGAAGAGAGAACTCCTCTGATTTGCGTCTATCCTTTCCCGCGACTATTGAAAGCTGCCCACACTGAGGTCCTCCCTTGGCCCACCATCTCAGCCATCGTCAACTCACCCTGGTTTACCAAGAACCAGCTGGATTCCCACTTGAAATCAGTACATGAGATACTCAACAAGGCTTTTCACTCATCTGCATTTTTTTTTAATCGACTTCACTCAAGGGCTTAGTTCGAATTGCGGTTTACTTTTGTGATTCATAGTGATAATTGACAAGATAGTCCACTCGGCACGGAACGTGTGGAAATAGACCGGTTGCTCCGGCCGTTAGCCCCGACATCAACGGGGCCACATACGGATCCGTCTAGCTAAGAAACCATCGGGGTTAAGCGTTGACCAACTGGCCCTCACGGAGACTTCCTCCACCTGATCCCTGCAAGCAACTGGTGCAAGCCTGCCGCCCTTGCCCTGGTCATGACTGGTTGGTTCACCGTCAACGTGGTCCACTACCCAGGTAGACGCATCCCATACTGTGCGTGTACGATAGTTGCGACAAACCTCTCAAACCTCCCTCACTACTTCGTCTGAACCTAGCCCAATGATTCAGGACCTGAGAAGCCCGAAATCCAAAAGACCAGGGCCCTTGTTCCCTCCTGCAGTACCGTTCTCTCCCACCCCTTGGTATCCCACATCTCGTTTTCACACTCTACCTCTACCTCTTCCTTTATTTTATTTTATTTTTCCTCGTCTCTCTTTTTTTTTATTGATATTTTTTACTTTTGGCCTCTCAAGACGGCCCTATGGGACCAGGTTGATCTGCCCGAAGTGCCTGAAAATATCACACAGTACTTCCTCTCCTGTCTCTCTGTTTCTCTCATGGTTGGCATCTCCCAACTTGCAATCTCCAATCGACTCGCCAGTATCGGATAATGCTTAATATTCCCTGGCGCCCTTGACCTTGCTTCTTATATTCACCCAGACCGAAAAGGTATTTTCCTGGAGCTCTTGACTTTTGTAATTATCGCGTACAGTAAGTAGTGCATCATTTTTTGCTCCCTTATCCCCCACCATCACCATCGCCGCCTGCCTTGTACATACGTCGTCTGTCCTAGACTAGTATTTTGTCTCTTCCTCTCTCCCTCTTCTTCGTCTTCTCTTGTGTCTTTCAAGTCCAGTCCCCTGCCCCGCGTTTCTGGAATCAACCATTCACACCACCCCCCCCCAGACGCAGACTCGTACCTTTCTGTCGACCTGAGCCCGCATAGCAGACGGTTGCTGTCTAGCACGAACCACTCGCCGTTATCTGCGCCGCCTAACGGTGTGAGAGGAGAGACAACATCAAGTTCGTGCGGGGCCTTTTCCTCCATCTCGCTTCTCATCAAAGGCTCTCCCCTTGTGTTGCGTTCTTGAATCCCTGGACCTGTACCGATCTCACGTAAATCTGACATATCTATCATTCCCGTGGGTTTGAAAACCCTCTCGGATCGGTTTCGCCTCGTCCTCAACTCTAGCTCCAGCCTGCTCTCTATCAATCACTTTGCCAAACCGCGCTGCTATCACTTCCCTCTACTCTATCCCACGCCGCCTGCCACGCTTCATCAAGTCGAGGAGTCGAGGGTTCCCGAATGAAGGTACAGTTGCCACCTAGCAAGTCCTGACTCAGACCCCTCGCTTGTCTGTCTATTGCGCGCCGACCGTTGCGCTTTTCAGTAACCATTTTTCTGTTATCGAGGTCAAACTCTTTCACACACTTCTCAACCACAGGATTTCAGTCCTAGGGGTGTGCAAAAATATCTCCTCTCTGACCTCGCATGGCAACCTCTTTCCATAAGGACTTTTGATTGTTACACAAGACTATTGAAGGGCCACGAAGCTATCGCTAGTTTCAAGAGCTTTTCGCATACGCATCTATACAACGCGCTTCGCGGCATCCCCTACTCGAGTTTCTATCACCAATTGACCCGACCGTCCGGCAGAGTTTGCTTTGATTGAAAGAACTGAGTCTCTTTTTGACCTCGCTACAGCTTCAATCTTATTCCTGTGCACGACACCAGATACTCTGGGCCTGTTCTTACTCGCGCTCCCAACCCCTGCCGCCTTTACAAGCACGAAGTGGAAGACATTAACTCGGAAGTCCAAGATCTAGGACGAGCTTGTGGTTCTATTGTCATCAGTGCCACTGCCAGAAACATCGCCCTACCATCGACCCCTATTCACGACATGTGCTAGTCCTAACCGGATTATCCGCTTGATCCAAACCTCTTGACACGTTTATCTTGTCTTTCCAGCAGCCTGGAAAGCAAATAAATTTGTGCTGTTGGATCTGTTGGACTTTGTCAGTTCCAAACGCTGCACCTTTGGCAACACGGGGTGCAAAATCTGCATCAAATTACTGAATCTCGACACCGAGTTAAATCGAAATTATCCCATCCTCAGCGTTTGCCTCGACTTCAGTCATGGTTCGTGACATGGTGGTACGTGACTGGCCGAGAGAAGCCTTTCCTCGGCACGCGCACCACTCTTACTTGCCCGAGCGCTTCCCATCCGATGGACTTGACGATGGCCGGTTCCCAGAACCTCAGGACGTACATCGGCGCCAACCTCCAATGGTAAGTTCTACCTTGGCTGGCCATGAGATAGGACCATGCTAACTGACGTTGCGCCCTTTCAGCAAATTGACGAAGCACTGCGACAACATTGCGCCATTTCCTCCAGGCGATACTTCGTTGCCGTGATAATGGACGATGGTAGCCCTATGACCTTCTCCGGTCCTGGTACTTCGAGACTGGACGATGAGGTTGTGAGACAGTTCTTCGACGAGGATAAGTATCGACGAGTCATGGAACGGTTGGATGCCGGTCAGTTCACCACGCTCTCTATGCTTGAGTTGAAGCTGACAAGCGTGTAGGCGCAAGCCCTGTTGTTGACGATGGCTTTGGTTTTGATGGGTACAAGCAGCCGTTCGACTTTCCGAGAAACCGAATGGCGGATCGACGTCGTGCATCTGGCTTTGAAGATTGGGATATGCCTGCACGACAAGGTCGCAAGCGACCAAGGGCGAGACACCTTGTCAATGATGAAGATGACATGCCCATGGCCGTGTCGACTACGAGAAAAGGCATCAAGATTGGGAATTCTGATGATGTCTGGAACTTTTACGAACAGCGCTTCAAAAATTGTCAGCAGACAGCTTGTAAACTCATTGCCAAAGCTTGGGTCAAAGCCGTCGAGCCAAAGAAACAGTCAACCCATCCTTATACCGGAAAGGATGAGAAAGCCCCTGACTGGTGGCCGAAGCCATGGGGCCCGACAAAAGAAGACAAGGTCCGCCACAAAGAGCCTGACCATCTTTACAAGCGAGGTAAGTGGTCTTCATCTCACCGTCGTGGCTGGACCTGGCCATGTGCATGCTAATATGAACTTACAGAGAGAGTTCACCTTCTCAATCACATTCTCAGGATGATTGTTGAGCCCAGCAAGACTCAGCATGCCGATATTCAGAAATTGAATTTGAACGTCAAGAAACTGGAAGAGATCACCATTGAGGCCCTGTCCGGCTTCTTTGCCGACAAGGACAACCCGGCCAACGCAAGGAAGAGGCCATACCTGAACGAAATCTTCAAGGTTGCTAAGCAGGAGGAGAGATTCAAGAATGGTGAAATTGGTTAGTCACAGCCCTTGGCATGAAAAGCGAGACTTTTTTTTTTTTTTTTTTTTTTTTTTTTGTTTTTGTTTTTTTTTTTTTTTTTGGTTGTGTACTAACGATGAATGAATAGATGGTACTACGGAAGTATATGTCATGGCTGAAGACAAGATGCCGGAGACGTACGCATCTGGTAATGACGACGATGGCCCTCCTACAAAGGACGAAGAAGACCAAGACGTCTCATCGAACAAGTTGGCGACCGTGCAAGGATTGATACCCTCATCAACGGATCACGATGCTGGAACCTCGTTACACGGAACCCCCTTTCTCGGCGAACTACCAGTTCGCGGCACGCAATACGCGCCTTCCATGATGCAGGAAATAGGCGGTGACCAGCATGCTTTCGTGGAAGGAAACAACTTGCCAGTCAACAGCCAACCGTCGGTCCACTCTGCGGGCAGCAACCTTGCTATCGACATTGGAGTATCGCCAACGCACGACAACAATCGACGTCCCTCCATCTTCAACAACCCTGCCGAGTATGGAGGACAGACTGGAACAAACATGTATAACCCGCAGTGGCAAACCGCTTCTGCCGCACCAAACACATCCGCCATCTACACTTTCACTCAACAACAGACGAACACCCCAGCAGCAGCGTTCGTGAATCCTGGCGTCCCTATGAACCAGAATCAATCGTACATGGGCGCGTCTTTCGACGGCATTTCACGTGGATACGACCCCAATCAATCTGCCATGTTCAGGCAGGGAGGAGTGCCGCAGCCTCAAGTACACCCAACTCAAAGCTATAATTATGTCCCCCATGACAGCCGTGGGTTCCCTGGAATCAAGGTCGACCCTGCGTCTCGAAGCGCGATGCATTGAGCCTCTTGAACTGCGGCAGTAGCTGATGCACGAGGAATTGCAAAGGGGCGTGGCACCTCTTCGCTTCTTCCGACTCTCCAGATGTACCTGCTGGCCCCCACACACAGGCCGCATGATGCATGACGACTCAAAAACCAAAGACTTGGATCAGACAGCACAGGTCTTTCATGTCCAGAAGACAGACAGCATGATGATTTTGATGTATTGCGGGGTTCAACACCCTTTTGTTGGTTCAGCGGTTTGGACCTTCTCGTTTGACATGAATTTGGCAGTTTTGCTCGTATGACTCGATACCCAACCAAACGACGCATTGTTCAGCTCACCTTGGGCGGTTTTCTCATAGTTTCCTTTGTCTTTCCATTTTCCATTTCCTGTTTTTGTTTTTGTTTTTGTTTTATACCGTTCGAGGACCAACGTCCCAGTCTCCTGGGAATTTGTTGACTGTGGTCTTCTTCCCGGAGTTCTTTGCCCTAAAGGGCGTTTATGAGTACGACTTGACATCGCGCCGTCTCAATGGTGTCCAGTAACCCGAAGGAGCACCGCCTTCGCTCATCGACATCAGTTCTTTACTAGGAGAATGGAGCACATTCCCGGAACTGTCGCGGCAGGCCTCGGAAATGTTGCAGCAGTTTTCTTGCAACGACGGCAAAACTGAAGGACATTGTTTCGTGTCAACATCTAAAACAGCGATGCAATGTTTTTTCGGTTTATTCATATACTGCCATGCGGACAGGACACACAGCCCTGTCATTTACTTCACAGCCTGCCAGGGTAACGGGTTTGCGAGCGTGCAAGGGGCGTTGATATGACGCACGGCTTTTTATGGCCTGGCAACGTTTCTCTCAGTGGCTGCTGAGTGAAATCATCAATGGTCATATATCAGTTTCACGTGTACCGGAAACGGATCTCGGTGTTTCAGCATGCCATTCTGACCAGTTTTCATCACTCAAACCAACCCCCTCTTTCTTATCTTTAATACTTTGGTCAGTTGGCAAATGGCGCAAGAGGGCATGTTGATAGAGATGAGGCCGAGTATGGCTTAGGAAGGATATGGATCGTTTTCTTTCGAACCTGGAAAAAGGAGAGGCAACCTGCAAATAGGATCAAAGGGATTGGAGTTGGTCTGCGTATGTGACGAAAGGGTCAGGTGTTCAGGGAAGGAAAAGTATGGAGCTCAAGAATTGGGAAAGGGAGGACCATGCGTCAGTTAGGACGTGCTTTTTGTGCGAGGATACAAGGCAGGAGTGACAGTCATGTTGGGAGACATTCATTTCTGGATCGTTCGAGGACCTAATTGTGAGCATTGTTACATGACTTTTATAAATATACGAGACCTTGCTCGCGACTATGCGGACTTGACCATCTCTATTCTTCTCATACATGATCAGTAAGACTAGCATCATCCGGTGCTCATGTGACCCTGGCCTGATCCACGATGTATCACGGCTAACAAATACAAAGCAAAGGCTGTTGAAGTCGAAATGTTATTACTTTGTTCCATTCTTCACGCTATCTCATTGTACCATAACCTTGGTCCGCTATATATATCCACGGAGTCCATCATCATGGTCTTGAAATAAAAATCCATCCACCAACGCCGAGCTACTTGAAAGGTCCAACGATATAGAAGATAAGGAAACTGTAAGGAGAGGGGAAGAGATAGGCGCACAGAGCAAGAAAAGGAGTAAAAGTGTTGCAGCTTCGGAAACAATTGGTTCTACAAGGCAGCTTTGGCCGCCCGTATACACTTCGATATCTCGAATCATGGTGCAAGACACTGTATGTAAGAAGAGAATAAATAAGAGCGAAACCATTGCGATGCAGCAGAGTGTAAAAAGAAGAAGAGATAATGAGATGGGACGCCATTCCAAGTGGGTGATTATGAAACCGCGGTTCTCGTCGACGCCTGGTGATCAAGGGCTAAGAAAACAGGCCAAAACGGGTTGAAATGTTCGCAATGCAGATGGTGCAGCTGACTCTGGCACTGTTTGGAGAGACACGGCATCAACTCTTAACCCTATTCTGAGGCAGGGGCTGTGATCTCATCCTTAGGTTGGGGAGGTGCAAGACCGGCATTCTGAGCCACGCGCTTCCAGGTTTCGAGCTCGCGATAGAGGCGCTCACATTCTTGCTTCAGCTTGTCATTGGAAGCGCTTAGCTCGGTGATGGCCTGCTCTGTGAGAAGTTTCTCGAGAGTCCACTTCTCAATGTTTTGTTGCTCATTTTCCTTGAGCTGAGAGATAAAGCTGACGGCTCGCTGTAGAATAGAACCCTTGTTCTTCTCGCACCCTGGCACAATCTTGGCCAATTCGTTGATACCTTCATTTATAGTCTCCCGGCGACGGCGTTCCACTAATATTCATGTCAGTACTCTTGCTCGGTATGAAAAATCATGGTTATCCAACAACATACCCTCCTTGTGGTTGTCTTTGCGCATCTTGTGCCATTCTTCCGAGCCGACAGTAGGCTTTGGTGTGGAAGATGTGGGCGTGTATCGCGGCAACTGTTGGGGCGGTTGTTGGTGTTGTGGCTGAGGTTGGGGCTGATGTTGCTGTGGAGGCTGCTGGTGCGGTTGATGCTGATGCTGGTGCTGATGCTGATGCTGATGCTGGTGCTGGTGGGGATGGGGATGGGGATGCTGATGGGCGCCATTCGGTGTGCCAGGCTGGTGAGGCGAAGGCTGGACAGGAGGCGAGGCATCGAGGAGGCTATCTGGAGGAGGCACATCGGTGCCGAAGGTTGCATCATGGACATGGTCAGGTTCAGCAGCAGCCTGGGCAGCAAACTGTTCTTCCGTAGATGGCGGAACATGGAGCGTAGGATACATGCCCAAGGCGGCTTGGGCGGTGGTAGTCGCATTGTTTGGGTCCGAAGTGTCAGGATGCTCACCAGCCTGAGCAGCTTGTTGCAGGGCGTTGAAATCGGCTACATTGACACCGTTGGCCGCATGGCTAGCCTCAAGGGCACTGTCAATGAAAGAAGTCGCGTCTGTAGACATGTGGGCAGCAGGGGCCGGCCGCTTGTTCCTAGTGAGATCGGGACTGCTGGATTCGCGTTTGCGCTTTTGACCAGGAGAGCCAGTCAAGCCGGAAAGGTCAGGCTGGTCGGCGATTAAGGAGTCAGACATGATGGAGAAAATTTATATGGAGATTTAAGCAAGACTGGATGTGGTATATCTCGATGACGGTTACGGTTTCCCCTCTGTGATTATAACGTGCGAGATCCTAGGTACAAAGCATTAGAGGGTTCGTCAACAAGAAGGGTGTGCAGATCAAGCAGGAGTCGTGGGTAGCAAGTCTTAAGGGCATCCACAAAACAGATGGTGAAATCTGAGAGGGATATATAAGAGGTAGCGTCCGAGTAGAGACACTCGACTAGCAATCACTAGGCATAATAGTGTTGAGAGGAATCAAGACACGGAGGTCAAGGCTGAAGAAATGAAAGTATGTTCGTTCCACTTGGGGTTGAGAAGCAACTAGCTGCCGTGACCACTGCCACTATGCTAGTAGTCACATGAAGAATCTCGAGGCATTGATATGATAAGTGGGAAAGAAAGTGATAACGGAGACAGCATATGTTTTACATGTTCCGATCAGATAGAGAGCAAGGTAGATTGAAGCCCTTGGTGACAACAAGAGGGCATGCCCAAGAAAGACCAGGTATTATGGGATGTGATGAGCAATGAGAGGTTTCATTACGAAGCCGTCCACGACCATCATCAAGTTGAGATGGACAGGAAAGAATGAGTATACGCTGTTGAAATGTTCAAGTTGAAGTTACTTGTGATGGCCACCTCATCAATATGGTAACGACCATGGCCACTTGGCTTATCTGGCATCATCAAAGCCAACAGATAAAAACTGCGCAGGTTTTGCTCGCCCGAATTGCAACCAACAACGATGCGGTCAAGAAGGAAAAAATTACGCGCAGAGCGGATATTGTTTGTGGAAAAATAACGAGTAATTGATATGCATGAAATGCGACATACCTTCCAGATCATGTGCTTTCAAGGCGGGCGGGCCTTTGAGATCACGAGTTTTTGGTCAACTCACGTGTTTGGCGTGATCAACCTCGTGATATCGCGCGTGAGCTCTTTGGATGTTGAATAAGTCGCGGGTCTGCGCGTTGGGGTTACGAAGCAAACGTTTGACAACCTGGGAATTAAAAAAAAAAAAAACACAAAAGTGAAAGAGGGAAAAAAGGCTCGGGTGCCGTTGATTCGCGCAATCTTGTTCAAGGGAAGATCTTTCTATTATAAAAGGTGGGAAAGAAGCTGAAGATTGTCCCTCAGGAGGGCGAGGGCGCGTCTCTTTGACAGCTTGATATGAGAGCCTGCTTTCTGGGCTGGGCCTGGGCTTAGGG
>JABGLY010000791.1:20487-55268 GCA_013623525.1 Fusarium dimerum | reverse complement strand
TATTAAAATTAAAAGACTTAGATCCCTTCTCTTAAGATTGCTATTAAGATAAATAAGAAAAAAAAATACTTACTTAAAAACTAGATATAGCTTCGCTTGTCAGCTCAGAGTACATCGATATAACTACTAACTTATATACCGGCTCTCTTACCCTGTGAATAACGGCTCTTCTTTACAGTCACTGAGGAAGTATAACGGAAAAGATAATACCTGCTGCAGTTTTGGATCTCGTTTCCAATCTCAATCACACCACTGTCAACAATCATCTTGAACTAGAAACACAATTGCAAATATGGGAATCGACATTGATAACCCACTGGCAGAGGTGAGCCGAGCCACAAGATGTCAAGCTTTTGATTGCCGGACACTTAGACTGAGTTTTGCAACAGCTTGCCGATCCTTCACTCTTTATCAGCAATGCCTTCGTTGGAGGTAAATGGGTCAGTGGATCTTCCACCTTTGAAGTTCTTGGTCAGTACAGTACAACGACTTATTCCGGAGGAGATTTGAGGTTGACATGATCAAAATCAGGCCCAGTCAAGGGAACACCAATCAGTCAGGTTGCAAACTTGACACGCACCGAAATCCAGGACGCCGTGAAGCATGCGGCGAAAGCACAGAAAACCTTCTACAATACAACAACAGCAGCTCAACGGGGAGAAGTTTTGTACACTTGGTACAGGCTGGTGATGGACAATGTTCGCGACTGTACGTGATTATAGAGTCGAAGTGACTGTCTCACTAACCGCTGCTCCAGTGGCTATCATCCTAAGTTACGAGAATGGAAAGACCTTGAGTGAAGCCGAAGGAGAGGTCAAGTACGCTGCCTCCTTCATTCGCTGGTTTGCCGAAGAAGCCCCTCGAGCATATGGTGATACGATCCCATCATCGATACCCAACGCTACCGTCGCTAACACCACTTACTATGAATCACATCAGGAGCTGGCCAACAACCTGGCTTGACTAATAACAAGTCAAAATTCTGGACCTAGCTCAGCCCTCGTTAGTCCCGGTCTCCTCAGCTATGGAGAACCCTGGATAGCTTGCGGAGAGTTGGAGCAAGAGGGCTGCAATGGCTTGGGTCAAGAACTGGGACCCCGCAAACCCCGACATTTCATGATGCGTTCGTATGGGATACTGTATCAGTTGTCTATTAACCATCATTCTAGATCGCTATGACTGGATTCCAGTCTCCGAGCCCGAGCAATGGCAAGGAGGTTTCTTCTTATATAGCCTCATGCATAACTCAGGATATTCTCTCATGTTTTCTTACTACCTTTCTTTCAACTTCTTCTAAGCAATTATCCTTACACCAGACTTACTGCTTCTTCTTTGACCCCCCTTATACCATATTGTATATATACCATGAAGCTGGCAGGAGTAAGCACAGCTGAGGGTGCTGCTCTTCGAGCATACATCACTTTTGTTGCCGGTGCTGGCTTCACCCTCTTTGGTTATGACCAGGGTGTCTTCGGTGCAGTTCTTGGTAACCCTTCTTTTAATGAAATCTTTAATCACCCAGGCCCGGGTCTCCAGGGTCACATCACGGCTATCTATGATGTCGGCTGCTTCCTCGGTGCTATCGAGACCATGTACTGGGGTAGCAGGCTTGGATGCAGAGTCATCACTTTCCTCGGTTGCATCATCCTAATCATCGGCGCCGTTCTGCAAGCAGCTTCTTATAGTGTCCCCCAGATGATTGTCGGCCGACTTATTGCAGGACTTTGCAATGGTTTGAACACTGCAGCCATCTCGGTCTGGCAATCCGAGATCGCTCCAGCCCATCAGCGCGGTCGCATCATGGTCATGCAACTTGCCCTGAACCAGGTTGGTAATGTTACCTCTCAGTGGCTCAACTACAGCATGACCTTCATCGCCACCAACAGTGTATCTTGGAGGTTCCCCTTAGCTTTCCAATGCTGCTTTGCCTTGCTTACCATGGCTTTCATCCCCTGGCTCCCCGACTCTCCTCGATGGATGATTATGCGTGATCGTGGCGAAGAAGCTCAGATAATCATCAAGCGCCTTCAGGGAAGCGACGCTACTGAGGCACAGAGCCGTGAGGTTTACGAGACAATCCGACAGAGCATTCAACATGAACTCGATATAGGTCCTATCAGCTACAGAAGCCTCCTGCGTAACGACAGCCTTCAGACAACTCGACGCCTCATCCTCGGTGCTGGCACGCAGTTCATGCAGCAATGGTCTGGAATCAACGCTATCTTATACTACCTGCCTGTCGTCTTTCAGTCGCTTGGCATCAGTCGTAACCTCGCCCTTATCCTCGGCGCTTGCAACGCCATGAACCTTCTCACTTCCACCATCGTTAGCACCGCATATATCGAGAAGCTAGGACGCAAGAGGATCATGGCCTGGGGTGCCGCCGGCCAGTCTCTCTGCTTTTGTCTCGTGACGATCGGACTTGCACTTGGCGGACGATCGTGGAACTCAGTTGCTGTGGCATTTGTTTTTGGCTACATCACTGTCTTTGGTCTTTCATGGATCGCCGTCCCCTGGATGTATCCTGCCGAGGTTAACACTCAGCGTATGCGCATTCCCGGCGCTGGTGTTGCCACTGCGACTAACTGGATCAACAACTACGTGGTCGTTCTGGTCACCCCTCTGGGTATTTCCAACCTTGGATGGAAGTACTACCTTATATACGCCATCCTTAACGCAGTATTTGTCATCGTTGTACAGGTCTTTTACGTCGAGACGGCTTGCTTCACGCTCGAGGAGATTGACAAGGTGTTTGAGGAAAATTTTGCCAGGCCTAGCAGGACAAATAGTAGCATTGCTATCGAAGGACAGAAGGATGAAGCACAGTCGTCTCATGTTAGTGTCCGGGATGAGAAGGTTAAAGAATGAGGGGCTAAATTATGAGTCTAGTAACTAGGTGGGATTGAAAGATGTATACAGAAGCCCAAAGACTCATGTCTAGTTAACTGTGTGTTGTGTATCAGAACATGTTTGATCTTTCTCTCTCGATTAGTGTCATGATTGGTCCCTGCTATAGCAGAACTATTATTGATACGTCAAGATTAAACAAAGATATCGATCAAGAGCCATGAGAATGGAGTCTGGACTGACCCGTGTAGAAAGAAAAATGTGAAATCATTCCAAAAATAACCGTTCTAACTCTATCCACGACTACTAAGTCCTCCTATGTAGCCATTCCTCCCTGTCCAAGGACTATCCCCGACAAAATCATCCCACTGTCTCGATCATTGGGTAACTTCTTTCTCGGGCAGACTCTCCAGAAGCCTGGCAAAATCCCTCTTCAGAGCGCTCTCCAGGGGAGTAAAAGGTATGCCGAACTTTTCTTGCGCCTCCTTGGCTAGAGTTGGAATCACACTGATGTCTTTGACATTTGCAAAGAGCTGGAACTTCTGGCCGAACACACTGATGCCCAGATCCTCGAGCTCCTTCTCGGTTCGCTTCACTTCCCGTATCTGTCTCCCGCTGATTCGAGTCAGGATCTCGCTTGCCTCGCTGAGACTGATGAGTTCGTTCGCAAGCGAGATCTCTTGGCCGCCAAACTTGGCTGGGTCCAAGAATGCCGCGACAGCATACTTGCCGATGTCATTTGCATCCGTGAAAGGTAGCTTGGCACCCTCAACGAGAACAGAGTCGATTTCACCATCCGTGGGGAGACGAGGAAAGTTGCCCCAAGCACCGGGTAGGAAGAAATCATAATGGATGACACCAGGTCGAAGAATGGTATAAGCCTTGAGACCTGAATTTCGAACAATGTCTTCCACTTCAGCTTTAGAGACGTAGTAGCCATGCAGCTGAACCTCTTTAATGGCTTCATTGTCCCAGATTTCCTTCTTATCAGTAAGAACAGTTGTGGAGGCAACAATGCTCTCAACTCCAGCTTTCTTACTAGCCTCGACCACAGTCTTGGCTTGCAACGCCTCGAGTCCCGGGTAAGGGAATGTGTTGAGAAAGACCCCTTTGCAGCCCTGTGCTGCCTTGAAGATATCATCAAAATTCTTGCTCTCGCCTTGGAATAGAGTGACACCTGACTCTTTCAAAGCCGCAGGCGCTTTTTCGAGATCACGCACGACTGCGTGAACTTTGGCACCAGCGTCAAGAAGATGCTTGATGACCCATCGGCTCTGTTGACCGGATGCTTGAGTGACGAGATAAGTAGCCATGGTGAGAGTATAAATGTGATTAGGTGATGTGGTGGATTGATAGTTATGAGTTGAAATTTTGAGGATATTTAGAAATAGGAGTGATTGTCGATGATGAGTTTGAAGATGATAATGATGATGTCTCAACTCGGGGTTTGATACTGATATATATTAAATCCTGGTCTTGTCCATGTTTCCCTTTCATCACTCATTTGCTCCAAATCTCATCTTGTGCAGGTGCTCAACCAAACAGCCATAACATCAACCAGCCAGAGTTTCGATAAGACACAAAGAAGGGTATGATCGGCGCTCCCTCTCGCTTAAACTTGCTTCCTGTGGGGTCTATGCTGACATGGTGTGAAGGATGAGAAAGCGGGCGTGTCTCGTGTCTATGGACAGGGGGACCTTGATTGGGGTCGAGGCTGAGAGTTGATGACAAACTCCTCCATTTCGGTACCAATGCTTGGATATTTGTCATATCTCCCCGATGAATAGCAACTTTGGCCGAGATGTTGACGAACCCGAGCCGAGAGTCATTTCTTCTCACTCACATTCCGCCTCACCAACCACGTAATTTCAAAATATCCGCATCTACACCCAGACTGTAACACAATGAGACCCAAGTCTGGCTGCTGGACATGCGCAGGTCAGTACAAACTCCACCAGCGACCGATCGTCTGGATCCCGCAACTGATGTAATGCGCCCTAACATCCTACCACAGCCCGTAAGATTCGTTGTGATGGACTTCAGCCTGCGTGCAAGAAATGCGATCAGGCTCAATTGGTCTGTCAAGGATATGGATCGCGGTTATCGTGGCCGAGAAAGAATGATACGAAACGCGCTATTGTGATGCGAGAATCAGTACCGGTCGTCTCAGTTCCGGATATTCCATCGCAGGAACATCACTTCTTCTTTATCAATACAACTGAGCAAGACATGAAATTAAACTCACGATTATCTACTCATATACGACTCCACCAACCGAGTTCGTCTACATTTGATATTTGGAAGAGGCCTCCTTTTGGACTCAGCCATGAGGACCTCTTCAATTACTGTCAGTAGTGTATCTCATGCTCCTGCAATCCTGGACCATGCCAAGTCTGACTGTGCATACGATCAATAGTCTGCAGCACAGCTCATCTGTCACTGGTCACTTTCGGGTTGACCACGCTTCAGATCCGCGATGCCATTCTGGTCCTGATGAACAATCTTGACACGTTCCCTGGTCAGGCCCTATATCACGCTCTACTCGCATACTCTTCTCTTCACTGTAATGGGCTTAATGAACAAGCCTTGCAGTTGAAGATTCAAGCACTCTCGTGTCTTTCCGCCTCTATTGAGCGTAGTCCCATGACTTCGGTGTCGGCTGCTCAATATGTAGCCGCATCCATGCTTCTTGGAACCTTTGAGGTGTGTTTTTTATGCCATCAAGCTCCGCAGTCAAGTTAACTAAGGTCTACGATAGACCTTATATCCACTGGAAAGCTCAGGAGAGTGGCTTTGGCATATCCAAGGCGCCATGGATGTAGTACAACAGAATCAGTTTGATAATCAAATTTGTACTGGCAATGGGAGTGACATCCTCGACTGGGCCTTTTATCACGACGCTGTTTCCCGCTTCACAGTTCATCACTGGCGGCCCTCCTCGTCAAAGCAGACACCACCTGTGGTTGTCAAGCTCCAGGATAATGAAAATGAATATTATCCAGTTACTCGATATCGACCTGTATGGAACAACACTGATGTCTCACTTGCGTTGATACTTACCTTTCTACAGACGCCACCGTCTCCGAACCCTACACATGCCATTTTGAGCTTACTTTCGGAGATATGCGACACTTTAATTGATCCGAGAGACCCCAGAAGCCGTAACCCAGACTATCTGGACCACATTCAAGCGCTTGAAGACAGGATAGATGGTGCTACTGTACGAAACCCCTCAGCCAGGTCAAGTCTTGATACCGCTTTTGCCGTCGACCTATATCAGATGGCTACGCGAATTTATCTCACACGAGCTTCACAGAGCTTTTGGGAGCGGCCTATTGACCTTGATGACTTGATCGACGCCGCATTCGCCGGTCCCGTCAAGCATTGCACGTGTGAGCACTTCTTCCCATTGCTTATTCTTGCTTGTGAGGCACGACGGGATGACCAAAGGGTGGCCATTCTCAATCTGATCGAAAGGAACAAAAGAGACGCACGTCTGAGGACTGTGCAAGGAGTGAGAGATGCGATCCAGGCCATCTGGATTCAGCAAGATCTTTGCGCAGACACTGAGCTGGTGGAGAACTATCTTGACATCATGAGTGCTGGGATCAGTTCAAGTAGCAACATTCCGTCGCTCGCCTAGACAGGTGTTTGGATACATGATGGAAGAAGCTGGCCCAAGAAGCGATTATTCAAGTTTGATGTTGAATATGACAAGTTTGGGATTTGATTTCAAGGACTAATCACTCATCCACTATCCGTACTCCGTACCCATGCATCATTACTCCTCACTCCTCACTAAATGACCGTTTCATCAGATCACCATCATCCTTCCATTCCGCTCCCGGAATTAATCCTTTATACTCCGAAATGACCCTTGCTTGGTTGACCCACTGAATACCCATCAACTAAACCAAACTGCGACCATAGTCCGTTCACATATAATGGCCATTGGGCCATGGTGCTTATCTCGACCAGCGAACCTGGTCAATTCGAGGGCTTGGTATTGAGGAACAGCCCATACTTGTGGTTCTCATGCCTCAGGCCATCATGTCTATACCAATGCCCCCCTCCTCGTTGCCATCCTTCGTTTCGAAGTTCAGATCTGTCTCAACATCTCTTAAGTCTTTGTGCTGAGATACTTTAATAAACCAGAAATACAGGAAACATGACCAAGATCATTGCAGTCACTGGAGCCACCGGCTCGCAAGGAGGTGGTGTTGTTAACATCATGAAGAAGACACCCGGGTGGAGTGTTAGAGCTATCACGAGAAACCCCGACAGTGAGGCTGCAAAGAGTCTTGCAAATGATGGTGTCGAGGTTGTGAAAGCCAGCTTCGACGACGAAGAATCTCTCGTCGCTGCATTCAAGGTGAGTGAAGTTGCAACAATTTATCTCTGCAGTAACTGATCAATGCCAGGATGTCCACGCCGTCTTCGCAGTAACAAACTGGTGGGAGCATCTCTTTACTGGCAAGTCGCAGGATGAGTCCGGAGTGTTGGAGGAGGAGCAAGGCATGAACATTGCTCGTGCAGCTGCCCGCACGCCCAGCATCGAGCACTACATCTGGTCTACCACACCTAGTGCTAAGCGTGACTTTAACGGCGAGTTTGTCACACCTCACATGGACTACAAGGCCAATGTTGATGCCCGCATCAAGTCGGATCTGCCAGAGCTGGCGGCCAAGACAACCTACCTTTACTTTGGTTACTATCCGCAAAACATGTTCTTTTTCCCAACCATCCGACCAGTCGAATATGTAGGTCTTCAATTGTGCCTCACTGTGAAACATGATGCTGATGCAATTTGGAAAATCAAGCCTCCTAGCACTGGAGCATACGTCCAGATCCTTCCTAGCCGTCCTGATGCCAAGGTACTCAACTCAGGCGACATGACTGTTAACCCTGGTATCTGGGTCAGACAAGTTCTCGCAAAGGGTTCCAGCACATTTGGTAAATATGCCAATGTGGCTTTGGAGAAGCTCACCTTCCAAGAGATGGCCGATATCTGGTCTGAAGTGACTGGCAAGAAATTGGTTTACGTTCCCTGCTCGATTGAGAACTACACGTCCTTCTGGGGACCCGCTGGTCATGAGCTGGGACTTCAGTTCAAGTACGGCGAGATGAAGGACCCCTGGGAAGAGAACGAGGACTTTTTGGGAGTTGATGAGCTTGGTCTTGATGTTAATGAGGTGGTCGGTTTCAGGGGAACAATGGAGAAGTTTAAGCATTTGGTCTAGAGTGTTTACATCTAGACTCCCCCTGTCAGAAGTCTTGTCAAGGAGATAGCTGTAGAATTGGTCTGGCTTACTGACTATATATGAAGCAATGTATGTAAAGCTCTTGGTTTCTATGGATAGAAGCCTTACTGATTCACTCAAGTTTATCTGCTGAGTGCAGAATCCCTATGCATCCCACCTACGTAGTAGTATGGCCTCAAAGCCTTGTTGTCTTCCGAACCGACTAATGAGGGACAAGACAGGTATAGAGAAATGGTACCAATTTGTAGTTGTGAGTTGTCCTAGTCTCTCGTCCCTCCATGCGTCTTGCTGCCAGATTCTGTCCTTGCTTTGCACTATAGAGTCTGTGTCATTCCACCTACACGAGGCAGCATTGGTAGTGGTTTTCCAACGAAGAATTGTCACTGCAGGCTACAAATTGGTGGGCGAAGAGAGCCGTGCCACAAATCCATCTTCAATAACTAAGATATTGAGGAATTTGAGAGTATCCCCTAGGGTAGTATGCTTGACTAGCTATGTGGGCAGATGCTGATATAAAATTGAGTGTAGGGCAAGCCGAATAGTGAACATGACCAGATGATTTTGTGATATATACGCTTCCATCACTACGTGACAGGAAACACAGCGAGCAGCTTCCACCTTCTCAAGTACACTCCTCCAGACTCTGCAAACTCACAAGCTCTGCATATAATCCCTTCTTTCGGAGCAATTCCTCATGCGTCCCCTTTTCAACTATCCGACCCTGACCAAAGACGAATATCACGTCAGCCTTCTGAATTGTGCTTAGACGGTGCGCAACAGCAATGGTTGTTCGGCCTTTTGCTGCCTTGTCGAGGGCTTCCTGGACGATGTGCTCTGATTCGGAGTCCAAGGCCGATGTTGCTTCATCTAGCAGCAGGATCTTGGGGTTGCGTATCAGGGCTCGAGCGATGGCAATTCTCTGTTTCTGCCCGCCAGAAAGCAAAACTCCCTTACTTCCGATGGTTGTATCAAGCCCGTCGGGCAAGGAAATGATGAAGTTGTATATGTTGGCTTCTTGACACGCGGTGACAATTACGCTGTCTGAGATTGTCTCGTCCGGACTGCCCAAGGCAATGTTCTCTCTAATTGTGCCTTGATAGAGTGTAGGTTCTTGGCTGACCAGAGCAATTTGCGCGCGATAATCACCAACGTTGAGTGAGTCAATCCTTTGCCCGTCAACCAAGATTTCTCCATGGGTGGGATCATAGAATCTCTCGAGCAGTGAAATAGCTGTGCTTTTACCACAGCCCGAAGAACCAACCAAGGCAACGTATTGGCCGGGTTGTATATCCAGATCAACTCCACGAAGCACAGGATGCTTAGAGCGCGTGGGATAGCGGAAGTGGACGTTGCGGAACTGGACATGGCCAACAGCCCTTCCAATAGTCTGCCCATCTTGAGACCAAGCATCGATGGTTGGCTTCCTATTAAGCAAGGTGTTGAGCTCCTGGACGGCTTGATACGCCTTACTCATATTGGCAGCATACGCGAAAAAGCCGCCAGCTGATTGCGCACTGAAGATAATTGCCATGAAGCATACATAAAATTGGAACATGGAATATTCATTGTCTACAATGAGAGTTCCTCCGTACCAAAAACAGAGACCAAAGATGAGATAGGTCAGTGACTCTGACAGTGCAAACAAAAGACTTGATTTGAGGATGGAGTGCAAGCTTGCGCGTTGCTGAGAAGCCAGAAGCTGGCGATAACGGTCAAGAATATCCATCTCACGGGTGAGAGATGCAATGGTTCGGATAGCCGATATGGCCTCTGAGGCGTAGCCCGCTGAACTGGTATAGGCGTTCTTCGAGCGACGCTCGAAATGAGCAAGGACCCAGAACCTGAAATACCCACAGGCAAGCAATATTGGCATTGTCGAGGCACAGACAAGGCCCAGCTTCCAGCCGATGGCGATACCAACGATCAAGCCGGCTATGAGGGTAGTCATGATCGTGAGAAGCGTCCCTAGAGTCACTCCGCTGAGGCCTGCCAATTCTGTTGACTTGGTCGAAAGAAACGACGTCAACGCTCCGGCCGTGTTCTTGTCCGCATCAAAGAAAGATATGTCTTGATGAAGTAGCGCTCGGAATGTTGAATACCGAACACGGTGAAGGAGACGCTCGGAACACTTGGCAAATAGCACTCCGTGAGTAGCATAGGCTATGGCAACTACTGCAGCCAACATAACATACATGATGGCCCAGAAGTCGGACTCCCTCTTCACTTCACCGAGGTTGGAAGGTGTCAGAGGGGTAGAGAGGGTGCTGATAGCTTTGGCGAGGAAGACGGCCTGGACGGGTGTGGCACCACCTGTAACTATGGAGAAGAGGAGACCAACAGTCATGGATATGGCCTCTTTCCTATTGAAGGAGCCGATGAATTTGGCAGATTCCCATACGGAAAGCTGCTTCTCTGGTGATATGTCTGGGTCTTGGCTATCAAGATTGATGGCAGATGACCTGCTGGTCACAGGTTGGAGGGTACGAGATGTGTCATCGATGTGCTCTTCCTGTGAGTTCCAAGATTCCTTGGTGGTGTTGGGACTACCCTTTGCATCTTCCTTGGATGAAGACGGACGACTGTCCTCCAGGTCATCACTGTGACGAGCAAGACTCTGGGCAGTGACCAGGTCAGCATATGTACCTTGCTGTCCAAGAAGTTGCTCATGTGTTCCTTGTTCCACTATCTTCCCACGCGCCATGACGATAATGTTATGGGCGTTCCTGATGGTCGAGAGACGGTGGGCAATGACGATGGTAGTACGGCTCTTGGAAGCGGCATCTAGAGCTGCTTGGACCACCTCTTCGGACTTGGTGTCCAGGGCAGATGTTGCTTCATCAAGGAGAAGAACTTTGTGAAAATGTGAGCTTGAGGCGCAATTAAAAGAACAGGTATGGTTGGCTTACTCTTGGGGTCAGATACAATTGCTCTCGCAATCGCGATACGCTGTTTCTGTCCACCAGACATTAGGAAGCCCGTTGCGCCGACATTCGTCTCATACGCTTCAGGAAGTTCGCTGATGAAGTCATGGGCATTAGCTGTCTTGGCAGCCTTCTCAATCAATGGTTTGATCTCGTCTTCACTCTTCGTGTAGTGCTCTGTGCCGATGAGACCATA
Source organism: Fusarium dimerum (assembly GCA_013623525.1). Classification (NCBI taxonomy): domain Eukaryota; kingdom Fungi; phylum Ascomycota; class Sordariomycetes; order Hypocreales; family Nectriaceae; genus Fusarium; species Fusarium dimerum. The sequence continues at coordinate 44,043 of JABGLY010000791.1, read as the reverse complement.
CTTGATGTTCTCAAAGATGGTAGTACCAAAGAGTGTTGGCTCTTGACCAACTAATGAGATCTGTTGACGCAGCCATCGTAAATTGAGAGTAGTAATGTCATGTCCATCGATCGTGATGGAACCCCCAACGGGCTCATAGAACCTTTCGATGAGCCCGATGATTGTGCTTTTACCAGAACCGGAAGCGCCCACGAGAGCTGTGGTCTTTCCAGCTGGTGCCACCAGGCTCACATCATCCATGACGACAACCTCTGGCCGTGATGGGTAAACATGCTTGACATGATCCAACCGTATAGACCCTTTCATGTCAGCCAGAGTATCTCCCGACTCATCAAACGGATCCAGTGGCGACTGACGGTCAATGGTGCTATAGATCTTCCCTGCAGCAGCCAACGCTGTGGAAAAAGCCTGAGCGTGTGGTGCAACGTTGCCAATACTGAAGGCACCCAGCACAACAGCCATAACAGTCACAAGAACTGTCTCAAAGGGTAGACCTTCATAGACAACATAGTGGCCACCCTGCCAGAACGCCAGGGCATAGCCTAGCTGGATGACTGCCATGACACCTGCCATGACGATACTCATGGTAGACTTGGATCGAAATCCAAAGAATTCGGCCTGGTCGAGGTGTTTCTCATATCGTCTCGAGAGACGATCCTGCACGCCAAAGGCAACAGCATTTCTGACAGAGCTTAAAACCTCTTCCACAAGGCTTGACCCCACGGCAGAAGCGTCGAGGGTTTGCTTGTTATACTTGAGTAGAAACGTGGACCCTCCTCCCATGACTAAGAGGAGAGCGACCACCATAGACATGAGAATAAGGGCAAGCTTCCAGTACTTGACGAATGCGATGATGAAAGCGGCCACAAAGGTTGTCATAGCAGCTAGTGTAAGTCCGACCTTTTCCGAGATCCCCTCTTGGATGAGGTTGGTGTCGGCAGTGATTCTGGTCGTCACCTCTCCAGCGCCCAACTTGTCAAAAAATGCAATGTTCTGTCGTAGGCAGTGCTCTAGGTATCGTTCTCGAATTTTGGCGCTGATGTGTTCACCGGTATCTGTACTTGTATTAGGAAAGGAAGTCCATCTTTGTACCGTTGTTTACTTACAAATAAACCCAACAGTCGATGTATAGGTAGCCACGAAGCCTCCAATAGCCAGATATACAAAGTAAAGTACCGTGCGACCAAGCACACGACTGAACTCGTCAGGGTCTGCGTCGCCGTGGAAAAAGTCTTCAAATGTTCCTTGAAGACTGCCGAAGACGACGATCATCAGGGGCATTGTGGCACCACTGGCGATAGATGTGAAGCATGATATCAAGACTATGATGATGTCTTTGGTTGATGCATATCGATAGAGCGTCAAGAAGCCGGTCTTGACGTCCGGCGCTGCAATTTGACGCTTGACAATGACGGCTTCATCTTCGGACAAGTGTCTGTAAGGATCGTCATCGGGATTTCCTGCGTTGACCGTCGCGCTGTCAGGTTGGTCATCTTCAGTCGTCTGCATGATACCTTCCCGAGAGGCGTCAGGTCTCTGTGTATCTTGCGAGTCGCGAGACGAAGCATCTGTCAAGTTCCTCAATGCTATCTCGTTGGTTGGCGCCATGATCCCAACTTGTCTTGGGGGGAGGAAAGGTACGCGACAGACGTTCAGGGATCAATGTAGGATAAGAGGAGCCAAGATGATAATGTTTTGTGGATGCTTCGGCTAGAAGGAAGGGAGAATTCTACCGCTATCAGAGGGTTGGAACAAGCAGGAACATTCATTTCCTTGCCTGCGTCGGCAGTGCGAGGGCATGAATCAGGCCTTCTGAAAATTGCCTGGCCGGCTGCAGCTCTAATGTCGGGGGCTCTTCTCGAATCTCTCCTTGTCAATAAAAAATGAACGTGGACGCTTGAACGCAGGGAGGCATTTGGTCTAGCAAGTCAGTGCAGATGATCTGAGATCTGAAGCCATTGCGTGGCAGGGATGTCGGTGGCTGTTGGCGGAGCTTTGCAACTCTCTACCTGATACCTGCAGGTCATGTACCGGTATCTTCCTGCAAGAGAAGGATATGTGATTCAGTGGGTTCCAAACTTGACTCAGGTGGAGATTGGATCCCGATGTCTAAGCAAGTTGCTATTTACGTTGTTCGGAACCGAATATGTTGAGGACAATGAGGGGCCAATCTCTGCAGTCAAAGATGTGATATGGCACTGGTATGTGGACTGAGCCTGACAAGGACTAGGAGGTGAAGTTACGTGCATAAAGCTACGGAGAAAATCATAAGGGAACGACGAATCAGGAGAAGCATGAAGGGCAGGGCTAGAGGTTGGGATGAATTTGTCATTCCATGCATCACCTACCCTGGATGCTCCGTCGACCTGCGTGTCCATGAACATCTGATCACCATGTATACTGTAAGGCAAGCGGTGAGATCTTTTTGACCGCACGAGTCAAGAACCTGGTGGTAAGTAGCCATGCTTCAAGACAGGTTGCAATGGTGTTTGTGAGCGGATGCTGTTACAAGGTGATAAATCACAGCACAACGACAACAATTGCGAAAAGGGAGCCCCCATCCTTCCGGCAGGGAAGCGCGGGTATGTAGGGTAGATCCCCCGTGCTTGATTCGCCAGGGAGAGACAAATCTGTTCAGCTGGTCGGGGCTAGCTTACGAATAACATCCACTGGGTGGACCTGATGCAAGACATTAGTATTATTAACTTTTTTTTTTGATGAGCTGTCTCTTGGGATTGGTATCTTCCTGATGGGACTCGGCCACCAGGTTGACAAGGCTGCTGGATCTCGATGAGAAGCATATTCAACATCACAAGGATATCGTGACGAGCTTGTAAGATGTCAGCGCATTGGGCAGTTTTCATGAGGTTCAGCTCAACGACACATGCTGACACGAGTGTCCAGACTGGGTCTTTGTCTCATCAAGCATGGGTAAATGTATCAGTTCACGGACAGAGGTATGCAGTGTACTCCCAATCAGGAGCCACTGAGACTCCTTCACTGTGACGATACCGCATATACAGGAGCCGCATCGAACCTTGGCACTGCAGAATACGAAAAAAGCTGATCTGATTGACTTGATTGGGATCACCAGGCGACTGAGACTAGGACTGAGACTGAGACCGAGACTGAACCGGAGAACATAAGTTACTTGGTAGAGGCGATATGCGAGCGGGGCCCGGCATGTGAGTGACTGATGACAAGACACCATATATGCACGCTTTACGAGCTTTGTCAATTCGAGTTTAGAACATTAGTGCTGCAAGGGATCGGGCCGCTATGACAGGGCGTTTGTAACTCCGAGGGGGGGATTCGGCAAGCGTTAAGTGTCAACTAGTGACGGGATTTTATATGCTTAGTGGTGGTGATAACAGCAAGACGGGTGATTTTCTTGGAGGAGGAAAAATAATAGTGACCGTTTGGAGTGCCAGAGTCTCATATTTAGAGGCGAAATTAAACAATTCTTCAGTAAAGCACGGAATCTGAATGATTGACAAACCTCATTACCAATATGGAACTCAGACCAAGAATTAATGACCTGGGCTTTTACAGTCTCTTGAGGGAGATTGACAGGGGCAAGAACTGTAAACAATCAATCACCAGACATATACACCTGCATAACGCGACAGGAAACAAAAGATGCTGCCATGAAAAGGACAAGGACAAGGCATCGACATGGCCCCAGAGCATGCAATACTTCCATTCCGCCCTGATATCCTCGTACCTTGCCAAAATACCATAGAGGGGCACCTTGCAGCTTTAATTTAAAGTTGGTCAGAATGCGCTAACGCGATCGTCATCGGGGGGGATCAAGGAGAGATCGACGCCAGGGAACCGTTTATCCCACGACAGCCAGCCACGAGATGCAAATCGCCGGTTTTGAACGGACTAGGGGATGAAGAAACCAGGCAGCAGGAGAGTAATCACAAATTCATGCACACTAAGAATGAGAACGCATGAAAAAAAACTTCATGCCAGTCGCACGCAATCCGCCGTGGCTACGGAAAGACGTAGGTGGTTGAGAGAAAGAAGTGACGGCAAGGGGCTGGGCGGCTGAAGTGGCATGTGATGAAGTGACAAACCAGATGCTGATATGAGAGACACGAATGTGATTTCTAAGCCCCGCATCACAGTCAAGGTTTATGGTTCTTTGGGGGTCATGCAGAGCCTCTAAGTTGTCACACACGACAAGTCACAATGTAGATTGTGATGGACAAATGGACATATGTAAGGAGAGGAAGAAAACGGCAGACATTGTTTCTCGGCCCACGTTTCTCGGAGAAGTTGCCCGCGAATGACAAGGAGAGGAGATGTGGGTGGGTAAAAGAGACGCATATCACTCAACCATTGAGTTTGTGCAGAGCCGAGTGTCGATCAAAGGGGGAGGGGTTGACAATCATTCAGCTCCATGTAATCAAGGGGGACCCAGATGGTATCGTCCGGTGTTTGGGGAACCTTCCTAGTAGAGATCAGGAGAAAGAGTGTACTGTAGATCAGAAAACCTAACTTTTCATATTAGTCTGGGATCACTGAGGCGAGTGAGACACGCCGCCTCGCCGTGTTGGAGAATGACGGGACTGGCCAGTGGCAGGGCGTATCCCCCCGGTGGGAGGCAAAGGAGGCTGGATCATATAGAACGGTGGAAAGACATAAGCAATAAGAATTGGAAGGACTGTGAGAAGGACCGTGAGTAGAATTACTTTTCAGTTACGTAAATATCACCACCAATATCATATCTCGAGACAAAGATAGAAGTCATCTTTCTCGTATGCAATGTGACGATGGGGCGCCAACTGACTCGGTTGAACGGTTCAGATCTGCCGCTGCAGGCTGTTGCGCCACCAGATTAAGCGTACGCCCATGTTTGTTACCGTTCTTGGTAGTTTTGTTCGACATTGCGTTGCGTGATACTAGGGGTTATCAGAATTTGAGAGCCACACAATAGCGTTGAGCCAGACGGAAAGATGGAACTTCCCACCCCTTTGTGGAGAGCGGGAGAGTATCAGGACGGGGTTAGGGGGGGCCAGTCCAGGCTCAGATCCATACACGGTTGTCACCTTTTTGGGTTATCAAGACAATAATCTACTCAGGTCAGATGGTATGAGAGGGGGCCCCATGTAAGGAGAAACCTGATCAATAGAGAGTAGCAAGGACTACCGGCCCGTGCAAGACACTGAACCAGCCAGGTTTGGGCGCGGCATCACTCCAGACATATTATCCAGACATGCCTCGGACGTCACTTGGCTTGAGCTTGCTGTTGCGTAGTCAAACTTTACAACTATCAGTTTTCAGACTACTGGTGCTACTCCTGTTATGTGAGTGTGATATCCATCTTAGACAAAAACAAAAGACGCTTTTCAGTTTTTGCTAACTGACAAGAAAGAGAACCAACAGAATCTTTTGAACTAGTTTACCTATTACTCTCTACGCGTAGAGACTATTCATAATGATGAATACCAACGAAAGAGACAACGGAGAAGCGACAACATACTGGCGCACAGTATTTGCAGGCTACGAATCTGTGCCGTTCCCCATCCTCCCACCAACTGTGGATGAAGCAGTGGCAGATACCGTGATTGAACATCAACTTGCCCGATCCCAAGATGCGTTTGATACCGGGAAGGGATCGGCACTGGCTCAAGCAGCCTGGGCTTTAGTTGTTGGACGTATGACTAACACGGACGATGTTGTGGTTGGTGTTGCAACTTCGTCTAGCTCGACTGTCCCTGTACGTATCAGGGTGGACAGGAACAAGAAGGTGGATGAGTATTTAGAAGAGGTTAAGCAGAGATCCGAAGAGAATGCGAGGTTTGGATGGGCTAGTCTGGAACAAATCGCGAACACTTGCTATGAAGCCCGACAAGCCTGCAAATTTCAAACACTGCTTGTCTTCCATGACCAGGAAGCTAAACAGTTGACAAACGGCCTTGCAAAGCAAGCTCAAAGAGCGAGTCTTGTCATTGAAGCTCACTTCAACTCCAAAACACCCAAGGTCACCGCCAGTTTTGATTCCAGGGTGATCGAATCATGGACCGCCCAGAACCTACTCCAAGGATTCACGCATATGATCCAGCAGCTTGGGTCCGGATCCCAGAAAATCGTGAAAGAGGTGGAAGTGTTGAGGGAACAGGACTTGGAGCAGATTTGGGACTGGAACAAGACCGTTCCGACACCTTACGAAAAATGCCTCCATGAGATGATTGAGGAGCAGGTCAAGATTCGGCCTAATGCGCCCGCTATCAATGCCTGGGATGGTGACTTGACCTACGGAGAACTCAACCGTCTCGCGAACAAACTGGCCGCTCAACTTGTCAAGATGCAAGTTGGACCCGAGGTTCTTGTGCCGCTCTGCTTTGAAAAGTCCATGTGGGCAACTGTGGCCATACTGGGTGTGATCAAAGCAGGCGGATCCTTTCTTCTCTTGGACTCGACACTACCTGAAGAGCGTCTCAGGGATATTGTGCAGCAAACAGCCGCAAGAGTTATTGTGTCGTCAAAAGCCAACAAGTCCTTGAGCTCCAGGTTGGGTGAGAAAGTCGTGACCCTGGACTCGACTATTCTTGACAGCCCAGATGGACAACAACCACAGACTTACAATCCTTCGACTGCGCTGTACACAATCTTTACCTCTGGAAGCACAGGAACACCCAAGGGAGTGGTCATCACTCATCAAAATCTCGCAACATCTATTCACTATCAAAAGAAATGCCTCGAACTGACCTCCAAGTCAAGAGTCTATGATTTCGCAGCCTACGCCTTCGACATGTCCATCTACAACGTCTTCATCACCCTCTCCGCCGGTGCATGCCTCTGTGTGCCCAGTGAGAGTGACAGGCGGGACAGATTGACGGAGAGTATAGCGGCTTTCCGAGCTACTTACATCGTCCTCACTCCTACAGTCACCAGGGAGATCACTCCGGAAGATGTACCCGAGCTTCGAACCATTACCACTGCTGGTGAGCTTCTCCTCGCAAGTGATGTGCGACGCTGGTGGGGGAAACTCAAGTTCATCAATGGTTATGGACCTGCTGAGTGTACACCCGTCAGTCATCTGAACAACACTGCCTCGAGTCCAGAGGAAACCACTTCGTTTGGAGAAGCATTAGGTCAGGTCACCTGGATTGTTGATCCCCAAGACCACAACGTTCTTTTGCCCCCCGGCTACGTCGGTGAAGTTCTTCTTGAAGGACCTCCAGTGGGTCGGGGTTATCTGAATGACCCTGAAAAGACAGCAGCGGCCTTCATTGAGAATCCAGCTTGGCTAGTACGTGGCACCAAAACAAGAGCCGGGAGACATGGAAGGCTATACAAGACGGGTGATCTTGCTCGTTACGATCAACACGGCAGGCTCTTCTCTGCTGGCCGCAAAGATGTCCAAGTCAAGATCCGCGGCCAGCGAGTTGAGCTTGGAGAGGTTGAGTTCTGGACACAAAAGTGTATGCCTGAAGCATCACAGGTTGTGGTTGAACTCATCACTCCCAAGGGAAAACGAGCCACGCCTACCTTGGCTGCATTTCTCAAGATCGAGCATCTACAAGACGCAGACGTTGATCCGTCTACTGGCGTCGTAGTCCTTCCTGTACCAGCTCATGTGGAACGAAAATTGAACGAACGTCTTCCTCGATACATGGTCCCAACCGTGTTTTTTGGAGCCAGGACTCTTCCCCTGACACTTAACGGAAAGATGAACAGGAAAAGGCTCCGAGAGATTGGTGCATCCTTTACTACTCGCTCACTTGCTGAGAAGCGCAACGCTGGACCAAAAAGGAAGCCGACGTCGGATCTCGAGAGGCAGATGCAGGGTATCTGGGCCATGGTGCTCGACATCAACCCTCAGACTATCGGTCTAGACGATAGTTTCTTCCGGCTTGGAGGTGACTCTGTTATGGCTATGAGAGTGGTGAGAGAGGCTCACGCGTTGGCTATCGAAATTTCCGTGGCGGATATCTTCCAAGCTCCAGAGCTGGGTGAAGTCGTCAATCGAAGCCGTCTTCTCTCCAACAACTCTATCGAGAAGATTGCACCATTCTCACTACTCAGCGAACCAAGTCAAGCCGACGCTTTGGTCAAGTCTTTGTCTACCGAGTATCAGCTGCGGACCAAGATACTCGACGCCTATGCTTGCACTCCCCTTCAAGAGGGTCTCATGTCCTTGACGTCGAAGCAATCGGGAGACTACATCGGCCGATATACATTTGAGCTACCTTCTGACATTCGAGTCCAAGACTTCCGTGACGCATGGGAGCGAGTTGTCAAGACTTTCCCCATCTTGCGTACTCGTATCGTTCAACATGGCGCTGCTTTCTTGCAAGTGATCCTTGATGAGGAGATTGAATGGGAGGAGACAGATTCCTTGGATAGATATGATCATGCAGATCAGAGTCAGTTCATGGATATTGGAAAGCCCCTTACACGCTATGTCCTCATTCAAGAAGGTAACTCTCAGTACTTCGTATGGACAATCCATCACGCTCTCTATGATGGTTGGTCGCTACCTTTGATCATGGACTCTGTGTATCGTGCGTATCACGGCAGGGAAGTTCCCTCTGGTTCTGACTTCAACGCTTTTGTCAAGTACATCAAGCAACAAGACGAAAACCAGCAGGTAACCTACTGGGATAAGACCTTGGACAATTTTACTTCTGCACCTTTCCCGGCATTACCTCGATCTGTCGAGCAACCAGTGGCAGATCAAGTTGTTCAATATGAGCTTTCACTTCCTCAGCAGTCTCGAGCCATCACTACATCCACCTTCATCCGTGCAGCATGGGCTTTGATTACTGGATCCATGATCAACTCTGACGATGTCGTCTTTGGAGCCACCATCTCTGGTAGAAACGCGCCAGTAGCTGGGATTGATGAGATGCCTGCTCCCACCATTGCAACCGTGCCAGTCCGAGTAAGTCTGGACAAGGAGCAGACCATCTCAGAGTACCTCGAGACTGTTCAACAGCAGGCTGCAGAGATGATTCCCAATGAGCAAACTGGTCTCCAAGAGATTGCCAAGATATCTGCTGGCAGTCGACAGGCTTGCATGTTCCAGACTTTGCTTGCAGTCCATCCCCAAGAAGACAAGAATAAGAAGATTCTGGGAAATCTGCTGCAGGGCAGCTCTGCTGAGTCTATCAATACCTACGGACTTGTGCTTCAGATGCAGCTTGCAGGCAACAAGATCATCACCACAGCCAACTTTGACACCCGCGCCATTGAACAGTGGGTTGTGGAAAGGCTATTCAGAGCCTTAGAACACGTCATGCAGCAGCTTGATAAGCTTAACCCAGACCAGACCTTGGCCGATATCGAGACTTCCACGCCTCAGGACTTGGATCAGATATGGCGCTGGAACAGTCACGTCCCTGAACCATATGAGCGCTGCGTGCACGACTTGGTGTACGACAGAGCTCAAGCACAACTTCAGGCAACAGCTGTATCTGCTTGGGATGGAGAGTTGACTTATCACCAACTTGAACAATACGCCGCACGACTCTCCACTGCTCTTGTCGATCTGGGTGTCAGGCCTGGCCACTGGGTGCCCATTTGCTTTGAAAAATCAGTGTGGACGTCGGTTGCAATGCTGGCTGTTCTCAAAGCTGGTGGCGCTTTCATCTTGCTTGATCCCAAGCAGCCCGAGGAGCAGCTGAAATCGATCATCCATCAGGCAGCCAGTGGTTTGATTATATCATCTGCAACTAACCACGCGTTGAGTTCGCGATTGTCCAAGACAGTCATCACGGTTAATGCAGAGTCACTGGATCGACTCCAGTCAGGTAGGACTAACGTACAGAAATCGCCTCCATCGCCTTCATCGTCTATGTATGCCTCTTTGACGTCTGGCAGCAGTGGAATTCCAAAATTAGCGGTGATCTCACATACTAACTTTTCTTCCGGGCTCAAACATCAGGCTGGGCGTCTTGGATTCGGAAAGGATTCAAGAGTTCTTGACGCCGCTTCTATTGCTTCTGATGCTTCAGTCCGGAACGCCTTTACTACTCTTGCTACAGGAGGATGTGTATGCATCCCAGCTGACGAAAGCAGTGAACTTACAAAGGCTATGCATACTATGAGAGTGACTATTGCACATCTAACGCCTTCAGCAGCACGGCTGGTGGATTCAGAATCTGTGCCTTACCTCAAGACACTGATTTTTTCAGGCCAGACTGTATCCTCCGGTGATATCGAGCGTTGGGAGGGTACAGCTCACGTTATCAACGCCTATGGAACTGCTGAGAGCGGGATCAGCAGCATCAACAAGCCGGCATCGGCAGATGACATTAGAATCGGAACAGGAGCCGGTCTTGTCACCTGGATAGTTGACCCTCAAAATCACGATCGTCTGGTTGCCCCCGGTTGCACTGGTGAACTCCTCCTTGAGGGTCCTCTTCTAGGACCTGGATACCTAGATGGCCAGCAATCAACCAGCGATTTCATAAAGGATCCCGCATGGTTGCTGCGAGGTTCCTCCAGCCAACCAGGCCGACACGGCCGGCTCTTCAAGACTGGAGATCTGGTTCGTCATGACACCAGCGACGGCAGCCTCGTCTTCGTAGGACGCAAAGATACGAAGGTTGAGATCCAAGGCCAGCAAATTAACCTGGAAGAAGTTGAATACTGGATCCAGGAGTCTATGCCTGGCACCAGTTCAGTGACGGCAGAAGTCATCACACCACAGGGACACACAGAACCAATTCTTGTGGTTTTTGCTCAAGCCGACGAATCTTCTACACGATCTAACGGCGCAAATCACCACGCAACCACGGTTCTTCCTCTTCCCGGTGGTGTTGAGGATAAGCTCGTGGATCGTCTCCCCAGCCATATGGTCCCAGCAGCCCTGATCACCTTGCCCAATATGCCCATGACAGCAACGGGCAAAATCAACAGACGCAAGCTCCGTGAACTCGGTGCATCAGTTTCGGCCGATGAACTCATCAAGATACACAGCAATGGTAACGACTCTGGTCCTTCGACCGAGGAAGAACGCATATTGCAAAAGATCTGGGGTGACGTCCTCAATGTCGACTCCAGCACCATCAGCCTAGTTGACAGCTTCTTCCAACTTGGAGGCGATTCCATCGCGGCCATGAAAGTCGTCGGTGAAGCCCGCAAGGCCGGTATCGAAATGACCGTCGCAGACATCTTCCGTCATCGACGGCTGAAGCATATCACCAGGAAGCAGAGACCTACAGAGAACAGAGCAAGTGACATTGTCAAGACTGGTAGATCTGGTCCTGTGGCGCAGTCTTATTCGCAAGGACGCCTGTGGTTCTTGGATCAGCTGTATCCCGGTCTGAGCTGGTACTTGGTCCCTTGGGCTATCCGCCTCAGAGGACCTGTACAGCTGAGTGCGTTGAACTCGGCATTCCAGGCGCTGGAGCGTCGCCATGAGACCCTACGAACTGTGTTCTCGACTCAAGACGGTGTCAATCTGCAGCAAGTTCAGGCTTTCAGAAAGAAAGACCTGAAGATTGTGGACATCCCCGCTGGCGACGATAAGACTCTTGCTCGAGAACTCGAACGAGAGCAGAATACCCCCTTCGACTTACGTACTGAACCTGGTTGGAGAGTCACCGTGTACCGTCTAGGCAAAGACGATCATCTCGTCTCCATCGTCATGCACCACATCGTATCAGACGGTTGGTCCGTTGACGTTCTTCGCAAGGAACTGGCTCTGTTTTACTCGGCATCACTCCAAGGACAAGACCCTTTGTCGAAAGTTCAGCCTTTGCCAGTGCAGTACAAGGACTATGCTCTGTGGCAACGACGACCAGATCAAGTGGATGAACATGAGCGGCAACTGGAATATTGGGTTGACCAGTTACAGTCAAGTCGACCTGCTGAACTCTTCTGCGATAAGCCTCGTCCAGCGACTCTGTCTGGAAAAGCTGGCGAGCAGACACTGATGATTGAGGGGTCTCTGTATGAGAAACTGCAAAGGTTCTGCAAGGACCGCTCAGTGACCCCCTTCATTGTCCTTCTCGCTGCTTTCCGCGCTGCCCATTTCCGACTTACAGGCGCAAATGACGGTACTATTGGTACGGCCAACGCCAACCGCAGCCAAGCCGAGGTCAAAGACATGATCGGCTTCTTCGTCAATCTTCAGTGCCTACGGATCCAAGTGCAAGATGAGACCTTTGACGAACTCGTTCATCAGGTCCACGAAACGGCCGTTGGCTCCTTCGCCAATCAGGACGTTCCATTCGAAAGAATCGTTTCCAAGCTCAATAAGGACAGAGATCTATCACGACACCCACTGGTCCAAATCGTCTGTACTGTTCATTCGCAGATGGACCTGGGTCAATTTGTCCTTGAAGGCGTCAAGACAGAGCCAGTTGCTGTCATGGAGGCGACTCGGTTTGATGCAGAGATGCATTTCTTCCAAGAAAAGAACGCACACAGAGGACAAATCATCTACTCGACAGATCTATTTGATCCAGAAACCATTGATAATCTACTGACCATTTTCCATCGTGTCCTGGAGCGTGGTCTGGACGAACCTGGCACTACCATCTCATCGCTTTCTCTGTTCACCCAACAGGACCGTTCGAAACTGGATGGACTAGGACTGCTCGAGATTCAGAGGACTAATTACCCTCGAGATTCCAGTCTAATTGATGTGTTCCGGCAGCAGGTCACCCGCCACCCAGACAGAGTGGCCGTCAGAGATGCATCCAGAGACCTGACTTACACCCAGCTGGAGCGAGAGTCTGATCTATTTGCTCAGTCTTTGACAAAACGGTCACTTCCAGCTGGTTCCCTGGTTGGCATACTGGCGACTCGCTCATGTGAGACCATCATTGCCATTCTTGGTGTTTTGAAAGCAGATCTGGCGTATCTACCCCTTGACGTAAGAGCACCTGTCGGTCGTCTGGAGACCATCCTTTCGTCAGTCTCCGGCCACAAGCTGGTTCTTCTTGGTCATGACACAAAGATCCCGAGCCTCGACATTTCGGATGTTGAGTTTGTGCGAATCTCGGACCAGTTGAACAAATCGACTGGGGACAAGTCGCTCACCCTCCCGTCACCTACCCCTAAGAGCCTTGCCTACGTCATGTTCACTTCCGGCTCAACAGGAAAGCCCAAGGGTGTAATGATCGAACATCGTGGTATTATTCGCCTTGTCAAGGAGAGTAACATGACGGAGCATCTTCCAGTCCCAGTCATGGCACATGTCTCCAACCTTGCCTTTGATGCGTCCACTTTTGAGATGTATTACACTCTTCTCAACGGAGGAACGCTGATTTGCGTGGACACTATGACTGTCCTTGACTCAAAGGCGTTGAGTGTAGTGTTTGAAAGAGAAAAGGTGCAGGCTGCCATCTTTACCCCGGCGCTTCTGAGACAGCATTTGCTCGAGACCCCTGCTATGATCCGTCAACTTCAGCTTTTGCACGTCGGCGGAGATCGAGCTGACCCCCAAGATATGCTCAAGGCTAGAAATCTGGTTGCAGGTAAAGTCATCAATGCGTACGGTCCAACCGAGAACTCTGTCGCCAGCACTGTCTACTGTCTGGACAAGGAGGAGAGTTATGCAAATGGGGTACCTATCGGTCGATCTCTGACCAATTCTGGTGCCTATGTTCTGGATAGCCACTTGCGTCTTGTCCCTGTCGGAGTCGTCGGTGAGCTGGTAGTCACTGGTGATGGCCTCGCAAGGGGCTATACCGATCCCCAACGCAACACCGACCGATTCGTGTCTCTGGATCTTGGGGGCAAGTCAACCAGAGCGTATAGGACAGGTGACTTCGTCCGATACAGGCCATCTGATGCGCAGCTGGAATTTCTGGGCCGTATTGATGGACAAGTCAAAGTCCGTGGCCAACGTGTCGAATTGGGAGAGATCGAACACGTTCTGCGAAGTCATTCATCTGTTAATGATGCCGTTGCAATTCTTCACCAAGAAGAGGGCCGCGATGCACAAATCGTTGGCTTCGTTACTGTTCCTGATGTTCAGGACCTTGGCAACGGAGATGCCGATGACCACGGTGAAGAGGATCACATGGAAGTTTGGGAAGATGCTTTCGACGCTGATACCTACACGACCATCGAAAACGTTCAGGCCGATAATGTCGGCCGGGACTTTATCGGTTGGACTTCCATGTACGACGGAAGTGATATCGACAAGACCGAGATGAATGAGTGGTTGGATGATACCATTGCCACTATTCTTCGCGTCAACGGTGGTAAAGCTGGAGATGTTCTCGAAGTCGGTACAGGATCCGGTATGATTCTGTTTAACTTGACCCAGGGACTCAACAGCTACGTCGGTCTTGAACCAGCACAGAAAGCCGTGTCTTTTGTTAACAAAACCGCCAAGATGACGCCTTTTCTGGCAGACAAGGTGCAGGTGCATAAGGGTACAGCTGCTGATATCGGTCGTCTGCCTCCAACTATCTCGCCAAGTCTTGCCGTTATCAACTCTGTTGCTCAGTATTTCCCTAGCCTCGATTATCTATTCAGGACGGTAGAGGGACTACTGCAGATTGGTACCATGAAGACTGTCTTCCTGGGTGATATGCGTTCCTATGCACTCTACAAACAGTTCAGGGTAACTAAGGCTCTGCATGTGCTGGGTAATAAAACGAGCAAGGACGCTCTACGTCGGAGGATCTCGGAGATTGAGCAGAACGAGCTGGAGTTTCTCGTCGATCCGGCATTCTTCACCATGCTCCCAGAGCGTCTCCCGCATCTTGTCTCGCATGTTGAAATTATTCCCAAGAGAATGAGTGCCACCAATGAACTCAGCTGCTATCGGTACTCTGCAGTTATTCACTCCAAGTCCAAGACCCCAAAAGTACATGATGTTGACGATGGATGGGTTGATTTCGTCAAGGACAGTCTCGACAGACAATCACTTCTGAAAGTTTTAGAGAATTCATCCAACTCTGCTGTCGTTGGTATCAGCAATATCTCCTACAGCAAGACAATCTATGAGAGAAATGTCGTTGAGATGCTTGAGAGTGGCACTGCAGATGAGGAAGAGGCTGGATGGTTATTCGCGGCCAAAGACCAAGCTCGAGATTCACCTTCACTCTCTGCTCTAGACTTGGTCCAGCTAGCCAAAGAAGCCGGTTATCAAGTTGAAGTCAGCTGTGCTAGGCAGTATAGCCAACAAGGCGCACTAGATGCTGTCTTCTACCGCCAAAACCCCAACAATGACGGAAGCAGACCCTTGTTCAAGTTCCCTGTCGACACTGAGGACCGACCAGCACATACCCTCAGCAGTCAACCTCTACGACAGCAGTTCCGCCAAAAGGTCCGAGAGCAGCTCCAGGATACACTACGGTCAAGACTGCCACCATATCAAGTTCCCCGAATCATTCACATCCTTGATGAAATCCCCGTCAACGAGAACGGCAAAGTCGACCGCAAAGCACTAGAAGCAAGTGTCCAGACTCAGGCAGCACCTCAAGGGATTACTCGACAGCCAACAACCGATGAGGAACGTAAGATGCAGGCCATCTGGGCCAGTGTCCTTAATATGGAACCTACTAGTTTAGGTCTCGATGACAACTTCTTCCAGATCGGCGGTGATTCACTTGCTGCGATGAAAGTCGTCGGTCAAGCTCGCAAGGTTGGGCTTGATTTGGCCGTTGCAGACATCTTTCGCAATCCTCAGCTTGGTGAGCTCGTGAGCAAGGGTGTCCAGGTGCTGGAGAAGACGCAAGAGCATATTCAGCCATTTACCCTGCTTGATCAAGGGGTGAATGTTGGAACTGTCATTCAGGATATCTCTTCTCAATGCAGGGTCAAGTCAGAGGCTGTCCAAGATATATACCCATGCACTCCTCTCCAGGAGGGCTTGTTGTCGTTGACCTCGAAGAGACCAGGAGACTACATCAACCAAGCCATACTTGAAATCTCACCCAAAGTGCAGCTTGACCTCCTTCGAAAAGCATGGGAGGATGTCGTCCAGGCAATGCCTGTTTTACGCACCAGAATCGTCTTGCATCAAGACCTTGGTCTTGTACAAGTTGTTCTTGATGAAAAGATCCAGTGGAGCGAGGCAAAAGAACTCGAAGAATACACTCAAAATGACAGAAGAACCTCGATGGGTCTTGGTCAGCCTCTCGTGAGATATGCTCTTGTCGATGACAACGTTGGTCGTTATCTCGTGTGGACCATCCACCACGCTCTGTACGATGGTTGGTCCATGCCTATCATCACAGAAGCAGTCAATCAAGCATATAGAGGGGCTGCAATCGAGAAAGGTCCTCAGTTTCAAGCGTTTATCAGATACGTAAAGGGACAGGATGAAGCTCAAACAGCAGCCTACTGGCGAAAGACGCACCCAGACAGTGAGGCGGTTCCCTTCCCTACGCTTCCACCCACAGTTGATGAACCAGTTGCCGACATGTCAAAGGAACACTCCCTTTCGTACCCCCAAGGTCAAACCCACGGCGTTACGGCCGCCACGCTCATCCGAGCCGCCTGGGCCCTTATCGCCAAACAGATGTCTGGTTCTGAAGACGTTGTTTTTGGCGTGACGGTATCCGGAAGAAACGCCCCCGTTGCTGATGTCGATGCTTTGGCAGCACCTACAATTGCCACAGTCCCTGTGCGAGTCAACTTAGCTGCTGATCAGCCGGTGTCGACATACCTCAAGACTGTCCATCAACAAGCTATTGACATGATTCCGTATGAACAAACCGGATTGCACAGAATAGCCCGTTATTCCTCCAACACTCAGCAAGCATGCAAGTTTCAGACTTTGCTTGTTGTACAGCCAACAGACGGAAGTGCCTCCCAGGATGAGCTTGGTACGTGGCAGGATGGCAGTCAACGACAGCAGTTTAACACATATGCTCTCATGCTTGAAATCCAACTTCGACCAGAGTCTATGGTTGCTAAGGCCAACTTTGATTCGAGAATTGTTCAGCCCGACGTCATTGACCAGCTTCTCAACCGATTCGAGTATGTGTTGCAACAGCTCGCGAGTGCGGCCCCTGAGAAGCCACTGGGACAAGTTAACGTCGCCATGCCGGAGGACTTGCAGCAAATCTGGGAATGGAACAGAGCACCACCAGAGCCTTCAGATAAGACGGCTCACGCCATGTTTGAAGATGTGGCACGTTCGCAGCCTGACGCAATCGCAGTATCGGCTTGGGATGGCGAGTGGACATATGGTCAACTCGACAAGCTGGCCACTACGTTGGCCAGGCATCTTGTCCGTGCTGAAGCTACACAGAACATGATTATCCCTCTTTGTTTCGAAAAGTCTAAGTGGACGACTGTTGCCATACTTGGTGTTATGAAGTCTGGTGCGGCTTTTGTCCTGCTAGATCCATCGCTTCCCGAACAGAGACTTCGCTCTATTATCAAGCAGACTAAGGCCAAGTTGATACTCACCTCGCCTACCAACCACGCCTTCAGCTCTGAGTTATGTTCCAACGTCATCACCGTCAATCAGGATCTGTTCTTGAAGACAGAGCAGCAATCCAATACAAGTCTGCCAGCACACAACCTCAACTCTTTGGCGTACATTGTCTTCACATCTGGTAGTACTGGAACCCCCAAAGGAGCAACCATTGCTCACATCAATATTGCATCTGCATTGAAGTACCAGGTCGCTCCCTACGGGTTCACGAAGAAGACGCGCATTTACGACTTCTCATCTTACGCCTTTGACGGCACAATTCTTAACCTCTTCAACGTCCTCGCCGCTGGCGGTTGCTTGTGTGTTCCAAGCGACCACGACCGCAGCAACAACCTGGCTGGCAGTATTGTATCTCTTAAAGCAAACACCGTTTTCCTTACCCCATCTGTTGCCCAGATCATCTCTCCCGAAACAACGCCTACTATCACGTCAATGATTCTGGGCGGTGAAGCGCTGCACGCGAAGGATTTCGCCCCTTGGTGGAACTCTGGTCGGGTTCGCAATATTTACGGACCCAGTGAGTGTACCCCAGTCAGTATTATGAATGACTACGCTACCAATCTTGATGAGGTTCTTGAGATTGGAAAAGGTTACGGAGTCCTTACCTGGGTGGTCGATGCCAACAACCACAACTCTCTTCTTCCCCCGGGATGTATTGGTGAGCTCCTCTTGGAGGGTCCTCTTGTTGGGAGAGGATATCTCGGTGAGCCTGAAAAGACAGCCGCAGTCTTTATCGAAGACCCTACTTGGTTAGTTGAGGGATGTCCTGGCCGACCTGGTCGCCATTCAAGACTCTACAAGACAGGTGACTTGGTTCATTACAACAAGAACGGAAGTCTTACTTTTGTTGGGCGAAAGGATGCCCAAATCAAGCTTCGTGGACAGCGTGTGGAGTTGGGTGAGGTCGAACATCGAGTGCAACAATGTATTCCCGAGGCTACACAGATCGCAGCTGAAGTCATTATCCCCAAAGGCAACAACTCGAGACCGATGCTTGTCGCTTTCCTCCAGATCAACAACAAGATTTCAGACATGTCCGACCCTACAGTCCCCAAGATCTACCCCGTCAGTGAGGAGACTGAAGACAAGTTAGCCGAGAGCCTGCCCAGTTACATGATCCCGACTGTCTTCTTCTCTATGAAGAAGCTCCCCATTACGGCCACGGGTAAGATGAACCGCAAGGCTCTTAAGGAGATCGGAAGTGCTTTCTCTTTCAACGAGTTTGGAGAGATGGAGGGCGGTGGACAGGAGCCGAAGAGACAGCCAACAACCCACACCGAACGTCTCATGCAGTCCATATGGGCTCAGGTTTTGAAGATTGATGCCTCGTCTATCGGCCTGGATGACAACTTCTTCCATCTTGGAGGTGACTCTATCGCTGCTATGAAAGTTGGGGCCGAGGCTCTCAAAGTCGGTATCGATGTTACCGCGGCCGACGTCTTCCGCTTCCCGCGCCTACATCAGATTGCAAACCAGAAAGCGACCGTGAACTCGCTCCAGCATATTCCACATATTCAACAGAATGGCCCTATCGAGCAGTCCTACGCTCAGGCTCGTTTGTGGTTCTTAGACCAGCTATACCCTGGACAGACGTGGTATTTGATCCCATGTGCCACTTGGATCAAGGGGTCACTTCAGCTTGACGCCCTCAATGCAGCGTTGCAGGCAATCGAGCAAAGGCACGAGACTTTGCGAACTGTGTTTGCTTCTGAAGATGGCACCAACGTTCAGAAGATCCGAGAGTTCAAGCACCAAGACCTAAATGTCATTGACAAGCCAGACAAGCAGGCAGTCCTCGACGCTGTGAACATTGACCAGACAACCCCCTTCGACCTTCAAAAGGAGGCTGGGTGGCGGGTTTCTCTGTATCGTCTCGACCAACAAAACCACATCCTCTCTATCGTCATGCATCACATCATCTCTGACGGTTGGTCAGTAGATGTTCTGCGCAAAGAATTAGCCTCTTTCTATTCGGCTGCCATCCGTGGTCAAGACCCATTATCACAGATTCAGCCTCTACCTATCCAGTACCAACACTATTCGACCTGGCAAAGACAGGCTTCCCAGCAGGAGGAACACAAGAGACAGCTTGAGTACTGGGTTGAACGACTGCAGACAAGCCGGCCAGCCGAGATCCTCTGTGACAAGCCACGCCCGTCCACCTTGTCAGGGGACGCTGGCGTGCGGGAACTCAAGCTTGAGGGGTTCCTCTACGAAAGACTACAGCAATTCTGCAAGGACCGTTCCGTGACACCGTTCAACGTGTTATTGGCTGCCTTTAGAGCCACGCACTTCCGACTGACTGGCTCAACCGACGCAACCATCGGAACCGCCAACGCGAACCGTAACCGATGGGAGCTCAAAGAGATGATTGGCTTCTTTGTCAACATGCAATGTCTTCGAATTGAAATCGAAGAAAATGAGACTTTCGACGAGCTCGTCAGTCAAGTCCAAGAGACGACCGTGGCATCATTTGCAAACCAAGACGTGCCATTTGAAGATATCGTTTCGAGACTTCAGAAGGGACGAGACCTTTCACGTCACCCACTGGTGCAGATTGTTTTTGCTGTTCATTCCCAACTGGATCTTGGAAGATTTACTCTTGAGGGCGTTGAAACAGAAGAAATGGAATTACCGGACACGTCGCGATTTGATTTGGAATTCCACTTCTTCCCCGAGAAGGATGGTCTGAAGGGTCAACTTCTCTTCTCCAAAGACCTCTACGAGCCGCAGACCATTGACAACCTGCTATCAATCTTCCACAAGACTCTTGACCAGAGCCTTCTAGGGCCAAACACCCCTATTTCCTCACTGTCGTTGTTTACTGACGATGACTACGCTGCTCTTGATCGACTTGGGCTTATCGAAGTCCAGAAAACAGAGTTTCCACGAGATTCAAGTGTTGTTGACGTGTTCCGTCAGCAAGTCTCTCGCTGCCCCGATGCTGTGGCAGTGAAGGATGAGACCACGCAGTTGACGTACGCACAGCTGGATGAAAAATCAGATAATCTTGCCTACTGGCTGAACTCTCGTGCCCTCCCTGAGGGATCTCTTGTTGGTGTCTTTGCTGGACGCACTTGTGATACTGTCGCTACCTTTATCGGTATTCTTAAAGCCAACCTCGCATATCTGCCACTCGATGTTCGAACGCCAGTTCGCCGACTTGAAGCCATTCTATCATCCGTCGAGGGATGCAAACTCGTCCTACTTGGAACTGAGCCTCTCCCCGCCATTCGTCTCCAACACCTCGACTTTATTCCCATCATCGAGGCCCTGCAGGCCAAGGTTCAAAAGACCTCCCTTCCATCACCTTCACCCAACAGCTTGGCCTATGTTATGTTCACGTCTGGCTCCACGGGTCAGCCCAAGGGAGTGATGATCGAGCATCGAAATATCCTTCGATTGGCCATCAACAGCAACGTGCTTCAACATTCACCGTCAGACACCGTTGGTCATCTTTCCAACATTGCTTTTGATTCTTCTACTTGGGAGATTTATTCCACGCTTCTCAATGGCGGAATGATGGTCTGCATTGATACAATGGTTCTGCTCGACAACAAGCTTTTGGCCGACGTCTTTGCGCGGGAGGAAATTCGAAGCGTCTTCCTCACGCCAGCATTGCTGAAGCAGTACCTTGTAGAATGTCCTACCATGCTGACCTCCTTGACCACCGTTTACCATGGAGGTGAGAGAGTTGACATCCAAGACATGTTGACAACGCTGCAGTTTATGCGAGGAGGGAAGATCATCCACGTTTACGGTCCAACTGAAAACACCAGTTACAGTACCATGCATGTTTTCCAGCCTCGCGTTGAGTATACCAACGGTGTGCCCATCGGACGCTCTCTCAGTAATTCCGGCGCCTACGTTATGGATCAGCATCAAAACCTCGTTCCTCTTGGTGTCATTGGAGAATTGGTTGTCACTGGTGACGGTTTGGCAAGAGGGTACACTGACCCTCGTCGTGACGTCGACCGATTCATCACTGTTACTATCAACGGACAAACTGTCCGAGCATACCGTACCGGAGACTATGTCAGACAGCGACCGTCAGATGGAGAGATCGAGTTCTTTGGTCGTATCGATAATCAGATCAAGATCCGAGGCCAACGAGTAGAACTGGGTGAAATCGAGCATGCCCTCCGATCAGAAGAAGCAGTTGCCGACGCTGTGGCCCTTCTTCAGCGGGAAGAAGGTCGTGATGCGCACATTGTAGCCTTCGTTACAGCCAACGATGTTACTGTACGCAACGATCCGGATGACCATGTCGAGACAGATCACATCGAGGTGTGGGAAGACCTCTTCGATACGGACACGTACGATTCAATTGAGAAGAACGTCAAACCAGAGACGATTGGAAGAGATTTCATCGGGTGGACCTCCATGTATGATGGACTCGACATTGACAAGCGGGAGATGAACGAGTGGCTTAACGATACCATGGAGACGATTCTCGACGGAGCTCCAGCTGGACATGTTATTGAAATTGGAACAGGTTCCGGCATGATTCTCTTCAACCTGGCTGGTGGGCTCCAGAGCTACATCGGTCTCGAACCCTCTGAGAAGGCCGTCGCATTCATCACCAAATCAGCCAAGGCTCTATCCCTTCCCAACGTCCGCATGCACAAGGGCACAGCAGCAGACGTCGCCCGTATATCCACCCCAGTTTCTCCCACCATGTCCGTTATCAACTCGGTGGCACAATACTTCCCTAGTCAAGAGTATCTATTCCAGACCGTCCGGGACCTCCTCAAGTTTAGCGGTATTGAAAGACTCTTCTTTGGAGACATGCGATCCTTTGCGCTGTACAAAGAGTTCCGCGTCACCAAGGCTCTTCACGTCTTGGGAGATCGGGCCAGCAAGGGAGATGTGAGACGAAAGCTCGCCGAGATTGAACAGGGAGAACTTGAATTCCTCGCTGATCCAGCCTTTTTCACATCCCTTGCGAGTCGTCTACCTGATTTGGTGGAACACGTTGAGATTCTACCAAAGAGAATGAAGGCAACTAACGAACTAAGCTGTTATCGTTACGCGGCTGTTGTCTACGCTAAGAACAAGACTCGTCAGCCTCCTGTTATTCACCAAGTAGAAGACGACTCGTGGATCGATTTCATGAAGCAGGGACTTGACCGTCAATCCCTGCTGCGACACTTACAAAACTCATCAGACTCTCCAGTCGTCGCTGTCAGCAACATTCCTCATAGCAAGACAATTCTTGAGAGACACGTCATTGACGCCCTCAACGATACTCTTGATGATTCTGATGACTGGATCATATCCGCCAAGAGAACATCCAGACAATGTGCTGCGCTTTCAGCCGTGGAGCTCGCCGATCTAGCTCAGGAAGCCGGCTTCCGTGTTGAGATCAGCTGGGCTCGTCAATATTCGCTCCGTGGTGGTCTAGACGCTGTCTTCCATCGTTATGAGCCACCCAACGGCCGCATCCGTACTCTTTTCAACTTCCCAGTTGAGAAGGAGGATAGACCACTGCAGGCTCTGAGCAGTCAGCCTCTGAAGCAGCAGATCAGACAGCAACTCAGGGAACAGCTCCAGGAGAATC
Organism: Fusarium dimerum; assembly: GCA_013623525.1. Taxonomy (NCBI): domain Eukaryota; kingdom Fungi; phylum Ascomycota; class Sordariomycetes; order Hypocreales; family Nectriaceae; genus Fusarium; species Fusarium dimerum. The sequence goes on along the minus strand of JABGLY010000791.1, from coordinate 21,112 downwards.
TTCGTTCTCAACTTCCTTCCTATATCGTTCCCCGATCAATCTACATCCTGGACGAGATGCCAGTCAACGCCAACGGCAAGGTTGATAGAAAGGTCCTTGCAGAGAGCATCCAAGTCCAGACTGGTCACCGTGGAACTGTCCGTCAGCCAACGACAAACGCTGAGAGAAAGATGCAAAAGATCTGGTCCGAGATCTTGAACATTGAAGCCATCAACATTGGTCTCGATGACAACTTCTTCCAACTTGGCGGTCATTCCCTCGCTGCCATGAAGGTTGTAGGTCACGCTCGAAAGGTTGGTCTCGAATTAACCGTCGCGGATGTCTTCCGTCGTCCCAAGCTGCAAGACATGGTCAACTCTCAACACTCTTCTTCTGGGAAACCAGTCAAGGTCATTCCCAAAGCGCAGATCACAGGACCCATCCCTCAGTCGTTTGCTCAAGGACGACTCTGGTTCCTGGAGCAGCTGTACCCTGGCATGACATGGTATCATATGCCATGCGCTCTACGTCTCAAGGGACCTATTCAGCTGGATGCACTACAGGCGACGCTCCGTGCACTTGAGACTCGTCACGAGACTCTTCGTACCACCTTTTCAGCACACGATGGTGATTACTATCAGACAAT
>JABGLY010000791.1:0-20447 GCA_013623525.1 Fusarium dimerum | reverse complement strand
ATCTCTGACGGATGGTCTGTTGATATTCTTCGCAGAGAATTAGCTGCCTTTTACTCCTCTGCTATACAGGGCAAAGACCCTCTAGCTGACATCGAGCCCTTACCAGTCCAATATAAAGACTACTCTATCTGGCAGAAACAACCTGAACAAGCCAGAGAGCATCACCGGCAACTGGACTACTGGGTCGAGCAGCTTCAGACCAGTCGTCCCGTCGAGTTCCCCTGTGACAAGCCCAGGCCAGCTACTCTTTCTGAGCGAGCGAAAGCCCAGGAAATTTTCCTCAAGGGTAAACTATACGATCGTCTGCAGTTGTTCTGCAAAGAGAGAGGAGTCACGTCCTTTGTGGCTCTTCTCGCTGCCTTTAGAGCTACTCATTTCCGCCTCACTGGCACGACAGATGCAACTATGGGCATGCCACAAGCTAGTCGAGACCAGTCTGAGCTGAAGGACATGATTGGATTCTTCGTCAATATGCAAGCTCTGCGCATTCGTGTAGAGAACGAGTCGTTCGATGATCTCGTCAGTCAAGTCGAGGCTACACATATCGATGCCCTCGCCAACCAAGAGGTTCCATTCGAAGATATCGTGTCCAAGCTGCAGAAAGAGAGAGACATGTCCCGCCAGCCTATTGCTCAGGTCGTCTTCTCCCTCAACTCACAGATGAACCTGGGCCACTTTACCTTGGAAGGACTTGAGACGCAGATGATTGAGGCTGAGCTCACTTCAAGATTCGATCTAGAATTCCACTTCTTCCAAGAGTCGAATGCTTTACACGGTCAAGTCATTTATTCCACTGATTTATTCGAAGACAAGACCATCAAGAATCTTCTCTCCGTCTTTGCTCAGGTTTTGGAGCAGGGTCTCACACAACCCAAAACTCCAATTACTTCCTTGTCTCTTCTGACTGAAGAAGATGAGTCTATCCTTGACGAGATGGGTCTTCTTCAGATCCAACGCACAGAATACCCTAGAGATTCTAGCATCGTCGATGTTTTCCTTCAACAAGTGGCAGCAACTCCTGAGAGAATTGCTGTCAAGGATCCCACAGCACACCTGACCTACACCCAGCTGGACGAGCAATCAGCGCATGTCGCCAAATGGTTATCGAAGAGGAGCCTTGCTGCGGGCACTCTAGTTGGAGTATTTGCTACCAGGTCTTGCCAGACAGTTGCCACTTTCCTAGGCATATTGAGAGCCAATCTGGCATATTTACCCCTGGATGTCAAGACTCCTGAAGGGCGACTCCAAACCATCCTGGAATCTCTTACAAGCCACAAGCTTATCCTAGTCGGTTCTGATGCACAGGTGCCCTCTCTTGGTCTGCAAGATACTGAATTCGTTGCCATTTCTGATATACTCGACCATTGCCCCGAAACCAACGGCATCTCAACTCAGCAAGCGCCTTCTAAGCCTTCGGCAACAAGTCTGGCATATGTCATGTTCACGTCCGGCTCTACAGGCAAGCCAAAGGGTGTCATGGTCGAACACCGAGGAGTTGTCCGCTTGGTCAAAAACGGAAGCATGATTCATCCTCTACCTCAAGCTGTAGTCACAGCTCACATCTCCAATATCGCCTTTGATGCCGCTACCTGGGAGATTTATTCTACGCTTCTTAACGGTGGCACTTTGGTTTGTGTCAGCGCTATGAGTGTTCTAGATTATTCCAGCTTGAACGAAGTCTTCCGACGAGAGCAAGTTCAATCCGCCCTGTTCACACCAGCCTTACTGAAGCAACATCTTCTTGAGTCACCCGACACTATCGGCCAGCTGGAGACGCTGTATGTCGGAGGAGATCGAGCTGACCCCCAAGACATTTCCAAAGCTCTTAAACTCGTACGAGGAAGTGTCATAAACGCCTATGGTCCAACTGAAAACACCGTCGTCAGTACCATGTACCATGTCCAGGACGACACTTTTGTCAGTGGTGTCCCCATCGGTCGGGCTATCCAGAACTCCGGAGCCTATGTCATGGATCAACAGCAGCGTCTAGTGCCCCTTGGCGTTGTTGGCGAGCTCGTAGTGACTGGTGACGGCATCACTCGAGGTTACACCGATCCTGACAAGAATCTCAACCGGTTTGTCACAGTCAAGATCGCCGGTCAACCCATCAAGGCCTACAGAACTGGTGATCTTGCTCGATACAGACCAACTGACGGCCAGCTTGAATGCTTTGGTCGTATGGATGGGCAAGTCAAGATCTTTGGACAGCGTGTCGAGCTGGGAGAGATCGAGCATGTACTTGGCAGCCACCCTTGCATTGACGATGCTATCGCTGTTCTACAAGGAGATGGCCAGGAGGTCCAACTCACCAGTTTCGTCACGTTACGGGAGGAAGAGATTCGAAAGAGACTTGAGTCTACTCAAGAGGCTGAGGACAACCAGCTTGAACATGTGGACGCCTGGAAAGGGCTGCTTGATAATAATGGCGACGACATCTACAATGAGTCCATTGACGACTTCAAGCGAAACTTTACTGGTTGGAGCTCCATGTACGATGGTGCTAGCTTTGAAAAGAAAGACATGAACGAGTGGCTCGAGGACACCGTCAACACAATTCTCAACGGAGGCAGCGCTGGACATGTTATTGAAATTGGCACTGGCTCAGGTCTTGTCTTGTTCAACCTCGGCGAAGCACTGCAAAGCTATGTTGGTCTAGAGTCGTCCGAGAAGGCTGTGGACTACGTGAACAAGACACTTCAGCAGGTCGAGGGATTGAAGGACAAGGTCAAGATGCATGTCGCTTCACCTGCTGATATCGGTCGTCTATCCAAGACAGTATCCCCGACACGTGCCATCCTCAACTCGATCACTCAATACTTCCCCAGTCAGGACTACCTCTTCAACGTCATCCAAGACCTTGTCCAACTGAAAGATGTCCAAACACTCTTCTTTGGAGATGTCCGGTCATACTCACTTCATCAAGAGTTCAGCGTTACCAAGGCATTGACCTTGCTGGGCGATAAGGCGACCAAGGGTGAAGTTCAGCAAAAGGTAGCTGAGATCGAACAGGCTGAGCTTGAGTTACTCGTTGATCCTGGCTTCTTCACTTCACTTTCGTCTCGTTTGCCTGCTATCAGCCATGTGGAAATTCTACCAAAGAAGATGAAGGCAACAAACGAGTTGAGCTGTTACCGTTACGCCGCTGTCGTTCATGTCAAGCAGAGCGGCTCACCTCAACAAAAGATACACGAAGTGCACGACGTCTGGACCGACTTTGTGTCAGAGAAACTTGACCGCCAATCCCTCCTACAGCTGGTCAAAGATTCAAACTCGGCTGTCACTGCCATTGCCAATATCCCCCACAGCAAGACAATCTTTGAGAGGCATATTATCGATTCACTCAATCAAGGCTCGCAGGATGATTGGATCTCTGCAGCTCGTCTCAAGTCCGAGACATGCCCCTCGTTATCCGCTTTGGACCTGGTTCACATTGCCCAACAAGCGAACTGTCGTGTTGAGATCAGCTGGGCTCGGCAGAGCTCCCAGCGAGGTGGCCTAGATGCCATCTTCCATCGTTACGAGCCCACCGCTGGGGACAGAGTTCTCTTCCGCTTCCCTGTCGACCCGGTTCAGAAACAGTCATCTCTAACCAACCAACCCCTTCGCCAACGAGTCTGTCAAAAGATTCAGCAAGAACTGTACACAAACCTCAAGGCAAACCTTCCTTCATACATGGTGCCTCGTACCATCAAGATTCTCAAGACTATGCCTGTCAATGTAAATGGCAAAGTCAACCGTCGGGCTCTCTCTGAGAATGTGCAGGCCGCTACCACCGAGCGTAAACCCACAAGACAACCAACCTCAGAAGCCGAGCGCCTGATGCAGAAGATCTGGGCCCGCGTTCTCAACATCGACCCTGCCACTATCGGACTAGATGATAGCTTCTTCCAGCTTGGAGGTGACTCTGTTGCTGCCATGAGAGTAGCTGGACAAGCTCGAAGGGCTGGACTCGAGCTTGCCGTGGCAGATATATTCCGAAGCCCTACTCTGCACGACGTTGCCAAACGTGGACTCCAGTCGGAAGGTGATGCTACTGAATCGATCCAACCCTTCTCCCTTCTGAGCAGCGACATCGACGTCCCCTCATTCCTCGAGGAGATTTCCGCCCAATACTCATTGGATCCAGAACGCATTCAGGATGTCTATCAGTGCACTTCGCTACAGGAAGGTCTCTTGTCACTGACATCTAAGCGACCTGGTGACTATGTCATGCAAGCTGCCCTATCGCTTCCTCGCGATGTTGATGTTGGAAAGTTCCGTCGTGCCTTTGAGCAAGTGTCACAAGACCAGGCTATTCTTCGAACAAGAATCATCCATTACAACACGGCTGGCTTCCTCCAAGTCGTCATGGACGAAAAGATTACTTGGAATGAACCAGGCGATCTGCAAGAATACCTCGACTCAGACAGAAAACAACCCATGGGCGTCGGCAAGCCACTGATCCGTTATGCAATGGGCTGTGATAACAAGGGAAGCCCATGGTTCGTGTGGACCGTCCATCACGCTCTTTACGATGGATGGTCTGTAGCTCTCGTCTTCGATGCAGTCAACCGACTATACCGAGACGAATCTGTCAAGCCAGGTCTCCAATTCCATTCTTTCATCAAGTTCATCAAGAAGCAAACCGAAGAGGACATGATGAACTATTGGCAAACTGCTCTCGCCGACTGTGAACCTGTTCCGTTCCCCGTCCTTCCTTCTATGGAACAGCCTGTCGCCAACACAGTCATTGAGCACCAGTTCCCCAAGCTGCAACAAGGTTCTTCAGACATTACAGCATCAAGTATTGTCCGGGCAGCCTGGGCTCTGATTGCCGGCCAGATGACCAACTCCAAAGACGTCGTCTTTGGTGCTACTGTTTCTGGAAGAAGCGCTCCCGTGTCTGGCATTGACACCATGACCGGTCCTACAATCGCTACCGTTCCTGTTCGTATCCAGTTGTCCAGCGAGACCAACGTGTCAAGATATCTCGCATCTGTGCAGAAACAGGCCACCGAAATGATTCGTTTCGAACAGACCGGCCTACAGCATATCTCCAAGGCTGGTCCTGGAGCCAAGAAGGCATGTACTTTCCAGACACTACTTGTTGTCCAACCACAAAACGACAGCCTGGAAGAAGATGCGCAAAACGTCCTGGGTAAATGGAGAGACGACGGCCGTCAGCAGGGTATCAACACATATGCCCTCGTTCTCGAAGTCCAACTTGGATCTAGTAGCATGACAGCCAAAGCTAGCTTCGATTCACGAGCCATTGATCCATCTATGGTGCAGATTCTCTTGAAGCGTCTCGCCCACGTCATGCATCAACTTGTCGGGGCTACTTCTGAAAAGACCTTGACCGACATCCAAACGTCAACGCCTGAAGACATGAACCAAGTCTGGGAGTGGAACAAGACTGTCCCCGAGCCCATCGATCGTTGCGTCCACGAGCTAATCGAAGCACGCGCCGACATCCAGCCCAAGTCCCTCGCCGTTCAGGCCTGGGATGGAGACCTCACATACGCACAGCTCAACTGGCTGGCTGGTGGTCTAGCCCGTCGACTAGTTGATCTGGGGGTCGGTCCAGATACGCTTGTCCCTCTCTGCTTCGAGAAGTCGATGTGGACAACCGTCGCTATTCTCGGCGTTATGAAAGCCGGAGGAGCATTCATTCACCTTGACCCATCACAGCCTGAGCAACGACTTCAGTTTATGGTACAACAAGCCAAGGCCAGATTCATCGTATCGTCTCCAGAGAACCAGGGGCTTAGCTCGCGTCTCTCACCCCAAGTTGTAACCCTCAGTTCCAGTTTCTACGCCAACATCAGTGAGAAGACGTCAGAGTACTTCCCTGCCCCAAGCTCCGAGTCTCTGGTCTACGTTGTGTACACTTCTGGTACAACCGGTACACCCAAAGGATCGGCCATTACACACACAGCTTTCACCTCAGCTTTGCGTCACCAGGGTGAACGTCTCGGTTTGACAGCCGAGTCACGAGTGTACGACTTCTGCTCGTATGCCTTTGACATGTCCATCTTCGGCGTATTTCTTGCACTGGTCGCAGGTGGTTGTCTCTGCGTCCCTAGTGAGAAACAACGAAAGAATGAGTTGGCAGCCAGTATCTCAGCCTTCAAAGCAAATACCCTGGTTCTCACCCCTTCAGTTCTTCAACTTCTGTCACCCAGCCAGGTGCCCACCATCAAGTCCATCATCTTGGCTGGCGAGTACCTACATGCCAATGTCATCAAGCCTTGGTTGGAAACCGTGCGAGTCATCAACTCGTATGGGCCTAGCGAATGCACGCCCATTGCTACCATCAATGACTTTTATTCCTCACTGGATGAAATTGTCAACATTGGTAATGGTGCTGGTGCACTGCCTTGGGTTGTTGACCCGACAGATCACGAACTGCTACTCCCTCCTGGTAGTATTGGTGAATTGCTTCTTGAAGGACCAGTCATCGGTCGTGGATATCTCAACGAACCCGGAAGAACTGCCATGTCCCTGGTTAATGACCCGTCCTGGCTACTCCAGGGCACAGCTGGGCATCCTGGACGTCATGGCAGACTTTGGAGGACTGGTGATCTCGTGCGACAGAACCAAGACGGAGGCATGACCTTCATCGCTCGAAAGGATGCTCAAGTCAAGATCCGTGGACAACGAGTCGAGCTTGGTGAAATTGAGTACTGGGTTCAGAAGTGTATGCCCCAGGCCTCTCAAGTCGTTGTCCAACTCATCGTCCCCAAGGGTGACAATGCCACCTCGGAGATTGCAGCATTCCTCCACATCCCCAGCAGCGACACCAGAACCAATGGATCATTCAAAGCTGAGGCCACCATTATTCCCATTCCTGCAGAAGTTGAAGATAAACTTGCAGAGCAACTCCCAAGTTACATGCTTCCCACAGTCTTCTTTTCCTTCGAGTACATGCCTCTCACGGCCAATGGAAAGATCGACAGGCAACAACTTCGTGAAATTGCCTCGTCTTTCTCGGCTCAGCAGCTTGCCGAGCTCCGAACAGCAGAGCAGGGGCAGAAACGCCAGCCAGCTACACAAGTCCAGAAAGACATGCAGTTGATCTGGGCTGAGGTACTCAACATCCCTGCTGAGACCATCGGCCTCGATGATAGCTTCTTCCGTCTCGGTGGAGACTCCATAGCTGCGATGAAGATGGTCGGAAAGGCTCGTAAGTTGGGTCTTGATCTTCAGGTTGCGGACATCTTCAACCACCCTCGTCTGCATAGCCTCACTAGCCAAGATCTCTCTTTTGCTGGTGAACGACAACAAGACATTCCACAGACCAAGTTGACTGGACCTGTTGAACAATCGTTCGGACAGGCTCGTCTTTGGTTCCTGGATCAGCTTTATCCCGGATCAACATGGTATCTGATGCCCTGTTCCATGAGACTCAGGGGCTCACTTGATATTGAGGCCCTCAACACGGCACTTCTTGCTGTGGAAAGCCGTCATGAAACCCTTCGCACGAGATTCCTCACTGTCAATAATACCAATCTCCAAGAAGTCCTTCCATTCAAGGTCAAGAAGCTTCAGGTCATTGATCTACCTTCAGAAGAGGCCCTTGAACTTGCCCTGCAGAAAGATCAAACAACGCCCTTCAACCTAGCTACAGAGCCAGGCTGGAGAGTATCCCTCTATAGGTTACCTCAAGACCACCATGTACTATCTATAGTGCTCCACCATATTATCACTGACGGTTGGTCTATCGATGTCCTCCGCAAGGAACTCGCCGAGTTCTACTCTGCCGCGGTCAGAGGTCGAACCCCCAAGCTGGACAGTCTCCCTATTCAGTACCGTGATTTCTCAATATGGCAAAGACAACCGGAGCAAGCGGCAGAGCATGAGAGACAACTGAGCTACTGGGCCACGCAGTTGGCAACCAGCCGTCCTGCGGAATTCTTCTGCGATAAACCCCGACCTGCTGTGTTATCCGGTAAAGCCGACGCTCAAGAGCTTCTCATCCAAGGACCAGTCTATGACCGTCTCCAGCAGTTCTGTAAGATCCATGAAGTCACGCCTTTTGTTGTATTGCTGGCGGCGTTTAGGGCTACACACTATCGAATGACGGGTTCTCATGACGCTACTATTGGTACACCCAACGCCAATCGAAACCGATGGGAAGTCAAGGATCTTATCGGATTCTTTGTTAACATGCAATGTCTACGCATCAAGTTGGATCAAGACGATGAGTCATTCGACAAGCTTGTCCAGCAGGTCCATGAGACAACCGTCGAGTCATTTGCCAACCAAGATGTTCCTTTCGAGGATATCGTATCCAAACTCCAAAAGGCTCGAGACTTGTCCCGCAATCCTATTGTCCAAATTGCCTTTGCTGTCCACGCTCAGGCTGATCTCGGCAAGTTCTCACTGGAAGGACTAGATGCAGAGCCATTGGCAGTGGAAGCCACCTCTAGATTCGATCTTGAAGTTCACTTCGTGCAGGAGGAAAACGCCTTCCGAGGGCAGTTCCTCTTTTCGACTGATCTTTTCGAGCCAGAGACCATCAAGAGCATGACATCAGTCTTTTCTAGAATCCTGGATCGAAGCTTGAGTCAACCTACCGAGGCAATCTCAGCTATGCCCCTGATGACGGATGGCGACGAGGACTTTGCCAAGCTGGATAATCTAGGCCTCATCAACACACCCTGGACAGACTATCCTCGAGACTCCAATATTATTGACGTCCTGAAGGAACAAATCAACGCCTATCCTAATCGCGTTGCCGTAAGGGACAACAAATCACAGCTGACATACGCTGAACTCGACGAGCAGTCCGACCGAGTTGCCCACTGGTTGAACAAGAAGTCACTGTCTCCAGAATCGCTTGTTGGCGTCTTTTCTGACCGATCATGCGAAGCTATTGTTGCGTTCATTGGAATTCTCAAGGCCAACCTCGCCTATCTACCATTCGACGTCAAGATTCCATCTGGCCGTCTTGAGACTGTCCTGTCTTCCATCAACGGAAAGAAGCTGATTCTTGTCGGTTCTGGAGTACAACCTCCTTCTGTCCAACTCGACGTTGAATTTGTGCCCATTTCCACGCTGCAACAACACCTCCCAGGCACCTCTCGTCTACCCTCCCCGTCATCAAATAGCCTCGCCTACGTCATGTTCACATCTGGCTCAACTGGTACACCAAAGGGTGTCATGATCGAACACCGCAACATTCTTCGTTTAGTCACCAAGAGCAATGTCGTTGACCAGCTACCAGCCAACGCTACCCTAGTGCACATGTCCAATCTGGCCTTCGATGCAGCAACCTGGGAGATCTACACCGCTTTGCTAAACGGAGGGACGCTGGTCTGCATTGACACTATGACCGTCCTCAATCACAAGTCTTTGGAAGAGATCTTCCCTAAGGAGAACATTCAAGTCATGTTCCTTACCCCAGCTCTCCTGAAACAGTATCTTGCAACATGCCCCTCTATCCTTGGTGTCCTGGATGTCATGATCGTCGGAGGCGAAAGAGTCGATCCACAAGACATCGTCTCCGCTCGCAGCATATCGGGCAAGGTTGTAGCCGCCTATGGGCCGACCGAGAATACTGGATACAGTACTATTTACCCTATTCCAGATCACGAAACTTTTGCCAGCGGTGTTCCCATCGGAAGAACCATCAGCAACTCCAACGCTTATGTCATGGACTCACAGATGCGTCTTGTTCCAATGGGTGTTGTCGGCGAGCTCATCTTGACTGGAGATGGTCTGGCAAGGGGTTATACAGACCCGGCAAGAAACGTGGACCGATTTATCACAGCAACTGTCAATGGTGAAACAATCAGAGCTTATCGAAGTGGTGATTATGCTCGCTACCGATCTGATGGTCAGCTTGAGTGTCTTGGCCGAATCGACGGACAGATCAAGATCCGAGGTCAACGTGTTGAATTAGGAGAGGTCGAACATGTCCTCCTCGGTCACCCCGCTGTGAGAGATGTCGCCTCCATCCTGCACAAAGAACAAGACCGAGAGGGAGAAATCATTGCCTTTATTACTGTCGATGCTCCTAAAGACAGTCACGGCAAGATCTGTGAGGACATTCAAGACCAGCTACAAGCCAATCTCCCATCCTATATGATCCCTCGAAGCGTTACCATTCTCGACAGGATGCCAGTCAACGCCAACGGCAAGATCGACAGACAGGCCCTTGCAAACATCACCCCAACAGAAGCCCCTGGAAGAGGTCCCGTACGACAGCCTACAAACGAAACCGAGAAACAACTCCAGAGAATCTGGGCCAACATCCTTAACATGGATTCCGCCACAATTGGAATCGACGACAACTTCTTCCAACTTGGCGGAAACTCCATCGCTGCCATGAAAGTTGTTGGTGAGGCACGCACATCCGGCTTTGAACTCAACATTGTCGACGTCTTCAACCACCCTAAGCTTCTCAACATGGCCAGTCAATGCCGCAAGATGACTGGTGAAGCAAACGAAGACATCCCTCGAACAGATAGAGAGGGCCCTGTTGAACAGTCATTCGCCCAAGGTCGTCTTTGGTTCTTGGAACAGCTGTATCCCAATTCCACTGGCTACCTCATGCCATCAGCTATCCGTCTTAGAGGGCCACTGAATCTCGAGGCTCTCAACACGGCGTTGCTGGCAGTGGAGAGACGTCACAACACGCTCCGAACGGTTTTCTCAACAGAGAACGGTATCAGTCTGCAGCAAGTCCGACCTTTCCAGCATAAACAGTTGAATATTGTGGACGTTTCCGGGGATGACGAGGGTCTAGCCCGTGCACTTCGTCGCGACCAGACTACACCATTCGACCTCCGTGTCGAGCCCGGCTGGAGACTATCCCTCTACCGCATCAACGACAACGAGCATATACTATCGCTAGTCATGCACCACATTATCTCTGATGGCTGGTCTGTGGATATCCTGCAGCGAGAATTAGCTTCATTCTACTCTGCTGCTCTTCGCGGGAAAGATCCTCTCGAAGGAGTCACCCCTCTCCCCATCCAATACCAAGACTATGCTGCCTGGCAACGGCTGCCCAAGCAGGCCGAGGAACATCAACGCCAGCTTGACTACTGGGTTTCCCAGCTTGAGACGAGTCGACCTGCAGAACTTCTCTGCGACAAACCAAGACCCCCTATTTCCTCCGGCAAAGCAGACGTCCAGCAGATCATCATTGAGGGGCCTTTATATACCGCTCTTCAGAACTTTTGCAAGGAACACGCCGTTACTCCCTTTGTCGTCCTCACTGCCGCTTTCCGGGCTACGCACTATAGGTTGACTGGAGTCACTGACGCGACGATCGGAACCCCTAGTGCGAACCGTAATAGGTGGGAAGTCAAGGATATGATTGGTTTCTTTGTCAATCTCCAGTGTCTTCGCGTCAAGATCGAAGAAGAATCCTTCAGAGAGCTCGTGCAACAGGTCCAGGCTACGACCATCGCATCCTTTGCAAACCAGGATGTGCCTTTCGAGGACATTGTCGCCAAGTTACAAGTCGCCCGAGACCTCTCCCGCCATCCTGTTGTTCAGACAGTGCTCTCATTCAACCCTCAAGTCGACCTGGGCCAATTCACATTCGAAGGTATCAACGCTGAGCCCATGCCTATGGAGGGAGCTTCGCGCTTTGATCTCGAGTTCCATTTCTACCAGGAACGAGAGAGCCTGCGTGGACAAGTATTTTATCTCAAAGAGTTATACTGTCCGGAAACCATCTCCAATATGCTGTCCATTTTCCAGACGGTACTGGAGCAGGGTCTGGGCAAGCCTGATACGGCTATATCATCACTGCCACTTTTGAACGACTCTGCATACTCAAGGCTTGACGACATGGGCTTGATCCAAGTGCATAAGACCAACTATCCTCGTGAGTCCAGTATTGTGGATGTCTTCAAAGACCAGGTTTCGGCACACCCTACACGAATTGCTGTCAAAGAGCCCGCAGGCCAGATGACATACAAGGAGCTAGACGACAAGTCAGACAAACTTACCCGCTGGCTTGCAAAGCTTACCATGGCCCCTGGATCGCTTGTCTCTGTGTACTCAGCGAGATCTTGTCAAACAGTAACTGCCTGGCTAGGTATTCTGAAGGCCGACCTGGCCTACTTACCTCTGGATGTTACGACCCCCAGGGGTAGAATGGAACGAGTTCTCTCCTCAGTTGATGGCCACAGACTCGTCTTGTTAGGAAACGGATTCAAACCTCCCGCTCTTGACTTGGACAACGTTGAGTTCGTCCGCATCGCTGACATCCTTAACCAGACGCTGCCCACCAGCCCGCTTCCCTCTGGACCAACTCCCACAAGTCTTGCCTACGTCCTCTACACTTCAGGATCAACAGGTCAGCCTAAGGGAGTCATGGTTGAGCATCGTGGTATCGTCAGATTAGTCAAAGACAGCAATATGTCTCAATACTTACCCGAGGCACCAACTGTCGCACATATTGCCAGCGTTGCTTTTGATGCATCCACCTGGGAGGTGTTTGTCGCATTATTAAATGGAGGCACCTTGATCTGCGTGGATCATATGACAGTTCTGGATTACAAAGCACTCTCTCAAGTCTTCACTCAGAACCAGGTCCAAGCTGCCCTGTTCACGCCTGCTCTTCTCAAGCAATGTCTCGTCGATTCCCCTTCCACCATCAGCATGCTTCAAACCCTCTATGTTGGTGGTGACAGGCTCGACCCGAAAGATATTGTGTTAGCGCAGAACCTGGTTAGAGGCCACATTATCAACGCCTATGGCCCTACAGAGAACTCAGTCGCCAGCACCATATACAGAATCGAAAAAGATGAGCAACATACCAACGGCGTACCGATTGGTAGAGCCCTCTCCAATTCGGGAGCGTACGTGATGGATTCGAACCAGAAACTCGTGCCTCTCGGTGTGGTTGGCGAGCTCGTCGTGACGGGTGATGGTCTAGCTAGGGGCTACACTGACCCTCAACGAGAGATTGATCGCTTTGTCACTGTGACTCTTGACGGAAAAAACCAAGTTAGAGCCTATCGAACCGGAGATTACGTCCGTCACCGTCCTATTGACGGTCAACTTGAGTGCTTTGGTCGTATGGATGGCCAAATCAAGATCCGAGGAAACCGTATCGAGCTTGGCGAAGTTGAGCATGTCCTCCGCAGTCACGGACTAGTAAACGACGCCGTTGCTCTTCTACAACAGGAGCCAGATCGAGAGGCACAACTTGTTGGGTTCGTCGCAGTTGGAACCCTTGATGAGAACCACGCTGCATTGCAAAACACTTCTGGAGAACAAAGGGAGGATGAAAACGAGGTAGAGCATGTGGAGGTGTGGAGAGAGTTGTTTGATGGAGATAAGTATGACAGTATTGATGATATGACAAAGGAGACGATTGGAAGGGATTTCATCGCTTGGACTTCCATGTATGATGGAACTGAGATCGACAAGAAGGAGATGAATGAATGGTTGGATGATGGCATCAATGCAATTCTCAACGGCGGGAGGGCTGGCAAGGTGCTTGAGGTCGGTACCGGTTCCGGTATGATCCTCTTCAACCTGCGAGGTCTGGAGAGATACGTCGGTCTCGAACCCTCTCAGCGAGCAGTCGAGTTCGTCACCAACACAGCCAACTCGATTTCCAGTCTTGCCGGCAGAGTCCACGTCCACCAAGGCACCGCGGCCGACATTCCTCAGATCCCCAACCTGGCCGCTGATCTTGTGGTTATCAACTCGGTCGCCCAATACTTCCCCAGCCAGGAGTACCTATACCGCGCTGTGGAGGACTTGGTTAGGGTACGAGACGTGAAGACCATATTCTTCGGTGACATGCGCTCCCAGGCACTCTACAAGCAGTTCCAAGCTTCCAAGGAACTTCACCTCATGGGAGACAAGGCCAACCGCGAGAATATCCGAAGAAGAGTGGCTGACATGGAAGAGACTGAATTGGAACTTCTCGTCGACCCTGGTTTCTTCACATCTTTGCCGGATCTGCTTCCCGACCTTATCGAGCATGTCGAGATCCTGCCCAAGAAGATGACAGCTACCAACGAATTGAGCTGTTACCGCTACGCTGCTGTCGTGCACGTCAAGCAGAATAGGCGACGGGATATCTACGATATCAACGAATGGATTGACTTTACAGAGAATAGACTTGACGGACAATCACTACTTCAGCTCCTTCAACGCTCGTCGGGTTCTATCGTGGGAGTCAGCAACATTCCTCACAGCAAGACCATTGTTGAGCGTCACATCATCGATTCCCTCAGCGACACCAGCAACAACCGCGACTGGCTATTCTCCGTCAAGCAGAAAGCCCAAAACTGCCCCTCGCTTTCTACGATTGACCTGGTCAACATCGCACGACAGGCGGGCTACGAAGTTGAGCTAAGCTGGGCTCGACAATTCACTCTGCGCGGTGGCCTCGACGTTGTCTTCCACCGTGTCCGAACTAGCTCACGAGTCCTCTTCCGCTTCCCTACCGACCACCAAGGTCGCCCATCACATACCCTCAGCAATCAACCTATGCGACAGCAAATCAAGCACAAGATCAGAGACCAGCTCGTCGAGTCCCTGAAAGCCCAGCTACCTTCCTACATGATTCCCCAGATCATTACTATCCTCGAGAAGCTCCCCGTCAATGCTAACGGTAAGATCGACCGTCGGGCACTCGCAGAGAGTATCCAGACTCGAGTGTCCAGCCGAGGCGTGGTCCGACCTCCTACCACAGACGCTGAGCGCCAAATGCAAAAGATCTGGGGTCAAGTGTTAGACATCAAGCCTGAGACAATCGGTCTAGACGATAGCTTCTTCCAACTTGGCGGCAACTCCATTTCTGCGATGAAGGTCGTCGGTCAGGCTCGGAAAGTCGGCATCGAATTATCTGTCGCGGACGTCTTCCGACGGGACACGCTTGAGAAACTATCCCAAGTGCAAGCCAGTACCCGCAAGACCGAAACAGACATCAAGGATGTTGTTCTTGTCGATCCCGAGACAAAGCAGTCCCTTCTTCAGGAACTCGATACTCTTGGTGTTGACCTGCGCTCTGATGCAGTTCAGGACATTTATCCCCTGACAAGTGGTCAGGAGCAAGTGATTCTCGACAATATTCGAAGCGGACAGTTCGGCAACTATTTCTTCCTTGATCTTGGAAACAACCTCGACCTCCCTCGCTTCAAGGCTGCTTGTCTGTCAATTCTTCAAAGATATCCTCTTCTCCGTGCATCTTTCCCTCGACTCGGGGGTCAGTATTGGCAGGTCGTCCCCCGCGACGTCCATCTCCCTCTTCGGGTACTAGACGTCCAAGACAGTCTGGTCAAGGCCTCCAACGATTTCTGCCTTAAGGATATGTCTTCCATTACTGTAAACGACCCGCCCGCTGAGTTCGTCCTTCTTCGCCACCAGTCAGAAGGTATCCGAATGGTCCTTCGTCTATCTCACGCTCAGTATGATGGTGTTTGTTTCCCACTTATCCTTCAGTCCCTCCTCAGCAGCTACAACAACCTGGAGTACATTTCTGGGCCAAGTTTCCCAACATTCCTATCCTATGCTGCACACCAACGTCCCAGTGCAATGGAATACTGGAAGAGTGTCCTACAAGGATCATCAATTGTTAATGTCGGCACCGGACTTCTCCCTCGAGGCACAACCCCTGACCCTACACCGAAGCGTGTCCTTGTTGAGGCAGATACACCACTCCCTCGCCTTCCCGGAAACATCACTCCTGCTACTCTCGTCAGTGCTGCGTGGGCTGTACTCCTCGCTCACGTCACCGGAGGCAAGGACATCATCTACGGACACACCGTCAGTGGTCGCAACTCTGCTATTGAAGGCGTTGAAGATATTATCGGACCCTTACTCAATGTCATTCCCGTCCGAGTCAACTTCAACACCGTCTCAACCCCGACAGAACTCCTCCTTTCACTTCAGAAGCAATTCCTTGACGTTGGTGAAGCCGACACGATGGGTTTCATGGACATTATGGCCAACTGCACCGACTGGCCAGCTGGTTCCAAGTTTGACACGGTCATTCAGCATCAGAACATCGAAGAGCATCCCGAAGTTCAATTCTCTGATGCTGCGGCTCGAGTCGAGTTCTTCTTGAACCCAACCATCGTGCCTCAGAGCTTATCTATGATGTCGTACCCGATGGGAGACAATTTGAGGTTCAAGATTATTGCCAACACGGCAATCCTGTCCCAGAACACTGCAGAGACGGTTATTGAGTGTCTGGGCAACATAATGCAGAGGTTGACCAAGAGTTTGGATGTTGATTTACAGTCATGTATCAACGAGATTGATTTGGGCCTGTAATGGTTAAGTCTTGTAAGGAGTCTGTGTCATTTGCTGTTATTCTTTTTAGTTAAATTGTATTTAGTTTGTTCTTTTTGATTAGTTTTGTCTTGAAAAATATTGTTTACTACCAGCGCTACCATACTTCTCCAATACGCCACATCTATTTTGTTAATGGCTATCACTCCTATCCTGCGTTCTCTTTGATTAGAAAAGTCTCAATGAAAAGCTTGTATCCTTGTAATTAGGCGTCTCTTCTCGTCTCTTCACTGCCAGTGTTAAGCTCCCTTCTACGCTCGAACCAGAACTCCTCCCTGGCACGACTCCAATTCGTACCTGTAATCAGGATTATACCTCGGACAGTTTAGACTCCAGACCAGGTTACCGCTGACCTGATACGACAATGCCTCGAGGTATCTCTCAATCTTGTCAGGCATTGACATCGTCTCCTTTCGGAATTCAGCCTTCAAGCGTAAGAACTCCCTCGCATACCGACTAATTGTTTCCTTGACAACCTCCTTGACTGAGGCAACGTCCAACCCCTGTGTACGCATGACGATCCAGACAGAGTTGATGAGTGTACTGCTCTCTTCTTGCGCGTCTTTCATTTCCCGATCAAATGAAAAGTAGTCATTCGTCAGTGCCAGAACCGCGAAGCAGGGCCGAATTATACGGGCTAGTTGAACGTCTTCTTCCTTGCTGAGGGTCATGCCCATGCCAAATAACATGATGGCCTCGACGAACCTGATTCGATATTAATCAATGTGATCCATTCATTCTTATTCACTTCGATATGTAGAGTATCTTACGGTGCTCCTGTATCAATCATGCGGAATTCTAGATATTCCTCAATCGACTCAAAGTTGACAGACTTGTCCTTCATAGTCGTTGCAATCATTTCCTTCCAGACTCTGGCAATTCGTTTTGTGCACAACTCGTCCGTCTCCATGAGTCGGTTCATGATTTTAGCATGAATGCTACGTATGCCAGACTTGGCGTCCCTGTTGTTTGAGCTATTGCTCACCACGGATGTCTTTGTCTGGGGTCAATTCACAGGCCGAGTATAAAGCCAAATATGAGGAAACAAACTTACAGATGCTGACTCTTCTGCTTCAAGAACAGAGTCATGTAGGAAGGCATCTATACATGTTAGTCATATCCTGCGGTATCACAGGCTACACTCACACTCGAGTACATATGCCACTAGTTCCAACCTGTCAGGTCGACACAATGGCAGAACCACAGCGGAAAAGTTGCCATTGATATGGTTGCATCCTCCAAACTCCCTTACAGGCCCAACATATCTTTCCCAGTCAGACCTGGCCTGATGGGTCCCAGAGTCAGCGAGCTCTTCGGACTTGTGTCTTCTCAGCGTGTAGTCTGTGCAAAGACCGTGAGTATCATATTTGGAAATATCAACAAGTTCCGAGGTGTTGCAATAGGAGTCCATGGTTATAGATTTAGTTGAATCTTGACTCGTATCAAAGTACGAGGTCAACCTCATATAGCATACGCTTAGCTGGTCTTTTTATACTCAAGATTCAAGTCATTCTTATGTTTGATGAGGATATTTGATATTATCACTCTTCTTCAACGCCCGTCATTTCTTCGTCACTTGATACACGTATTCAGCCAAACCCGAGATATCTATACACTAATTCCAGAAGAATGGAGTGTCTACGATAAGTCTGGAATGAATGTCTTACTTATGTAGAGGTTGGTCTCACCCTTCCCCTCGAATCGCGAGATATCCGTAAGCAAGACGGACTTTGTGCTTTTTCCACGACGTCTATGATGATCCGTGATGTAAGATTGATACTCGATCGCTGATGAACAGATACCGGCTATTTTCAGAATTCCAATGTTGCCATACCGATGCTTCTGTCTTGAGGGAAATAAACGCTAGCGTATGCAGAGCAGATCTCCAGGGCGACTAGTGTAGATCATTTGTCCACTCTAATCTATCTTTGTGTCTTTTCAGCTGTCTAGTTGACAAGTATTCAGGACCATCCCCTTCAGTCATAGTTCAAGTGCAAACATACCGACTATCGCCTGTTCTCTAACCTCTCTCCTGTATCTACACGTATCCACGTTGCTACTATGGCTACTCAAACTGTAGTCGAGCAAACAGCCGATGTGAAAACTCTCACAGAGTCTCAGCTGGATGCATTCAAAATATTCCTGAATGCCTGTCAAGAACGCGGTCTACTCCAGCGACCAGCCCAGTTCCAAGATGAGGACGTCAAGGACGGCATAAACGACGATGCCACATTGATGTATGACCACATATTGATACTATCGAAATCGAACCACTGACAACTCTCGCTACAGGAGGTTCCTTCAGGGCCGGTCCTTCGATCCTGACGGTGCCTTGAACCAGTTCCTGGAGGCACAGACTATCCGTAATAGCATCCAAGCTATTGAAGCATACGACACTATCCCAGTTGAAGACTTTGAACAAACCAGAAAAATGGTTCATCACCCAACATCTTACTGGTGGCTGAAACTGACAATCTCTAGTACCCTCACTGGTCTGGTCGCCGGGACAAGAAGGGTCTGCCAATCTGTATGTTTGACCTTGTCCATCTCAACAACGACGCTATCTCCAGATACAACTCGAGTCGTACAACCAAGCTCGGCGATGATGATCCCAACAACACAACTGCTACAACCAAGACGCAGTATGCAGTTGTATTTCACGACTACCTGACCCGATTCGTCTTGCCCCTCTGCTCTTCCATGCCGGACTGCAGCACTCGTCCTCCGTCTGTCACAGGTGCAGTCTATCTAGTCAACGTCTCAAGCTTCACACTAAGACAAGCCTGGTCTCTGAGGACCTATGCCCAAGATATTAGTCATCTGTTGGCTGTCTGTTACCCTGAAGTAGTTGACCGTGTCTATGTAAGTACACGTACACCCACCACAAGCAGGTGAGCATCTTGCTGACAAACCGGGTAGGTCCTCAACGCACCCGCGTACTTTGGGAAGATATGGAGCTTCCTATCCAAATGGGTGGACCCCAGAACAGCTTCCAAATTGATCATCGTATCATCCGCTGATGTTCTCTCAACCCTGACGTCTACCATAGACATCGAAAGCATACCCACTGAATACGGCGGAAAATTTGAATACGCATCTGGCATGACCCCAAAGCTCGATGACAAGATTATTCGTCATCTCAACTGGTCTCTACCGGATGGCGAGCTGCCCATGGGGCCCATCAAATGGGCCGAGGACGAGAGCGGAACTCGAGTTGTACTAGCTACTGGCTCTGTGCAGGGAGATACGAGAAAGTCAATGCTGGCGGCTTCTTATTCAAGCTGGACAGCGGCAAGTTGAAGCCGGACGGAAACCATCTCTTACGAAGGGGGCTGTGAAGACCTGTTCTCAGTACAAGTCCATGCATGATCAAACTTAGTGATATGAATGACAATAGCAATCTATTTCAGGTTACTCAATTAAACTCCATGCATTCTCGTAATTATTTCATGTACGTATCCCATGAGACTAACAACTTCTACGAACCACCCTACACATCAATGTTAGTCCACTCCAATGCCGCTCACTGTCTAGTCCTGAAACGGGCTGTAGGTAATCTCGGGGCAATACGCTGTAGATCTCACAGGGTGCAGCACAGACTATTGACATGGACATGGTCTCGTGTACAAGTGGGCCAGAAGAGGACATACCATATCCGTATACCGAGGAGGTGCCTTTCTCCGAGTCCCCTATTCCATCACTGTTGAAACACCACGGGTTTTTGTACCGCAGAAACAGAAAAGAAGAAGAGCCACAGGTGTCTATCATATCTCAATAACTGATAGAAGGCGACATTTACGTGTACAACAATCTGAAATGTCATCCTTTGACAAACTACAGATAGAATCCCCCCAGGAATTCGCTAGTCCAGCCTTCGGAACGCGTCTTCCGCCCATGGATTCAACACATCCAACCTGACAGGTCTAGACCACCCTCCAACAGAATGTCGACATCCCTAAAAAGCAAGCCATAGCGTGGGTGGTGCCTCAAGCAAATTCACCTCTTTAAATTAAACACCCACACCAACCTCAAAACAGTCACCTACGATGTACCCTCCCAGGGGGGCTCTCGTGCATCTCTACTCTCATTGGACTGTGCCCACTCGCAAGGTCGCCAGACAGAATAAACCTGCCTGTCAGGGGCCCTTTCTTTGTACGCGGGAACCAACCAACGTCCACTCCCAACACGCT